>JASGXE010017688.1:0-32455 GCA_030068105.1 Sinentomon sp. SZTP_YWyxl
AACCAAATGGTTTGGTATACAAAAACCAAATGGTTTGGTATCCAAAACCGGTTTTGGATACAAAAAACCAAAAATGGTTTGGTACCAAAACCGGTGGTTTGGTTTTGGTACAAAAAACCAGGAATGGTGTTGGTACCAAAAACCAGGTGGTGTTGGTATCACAAAAACCAATGGTGTTGGTATCCAAAAACCAGGAATGGTTTGGTATCACAAAAACCAGGAATGGTTTGGTATCACAAAACCAGGAATGGTTTTTGGTATCACAAAAACCGGAAGTGTTGTACACAAAAACCAAATGGTTTGGTATCACAAAAACCAGGAATGGTTTGGTATACAAAAACCAGGAATGATGTTGGTATCACAAAAACCAGGAATGGTGTTGGTATCACAAAAATCAGGAATGGTGTTGGTATCACAAAAACCAGGGTGTTGGTATCACAAAAACCAGGAATGGTGTTGGTATCACAAAAACCAGGAATGATGTTGGTATCGCAAAAACCAGGAATGGTGTTGGTATCACAAAAACCAGGAATGGTGTTGGTATCACAAAAACCAGGAATGATGTTGGTATCACAAAAACCAGGAATGGTGTTGGTATCACAAAAACCAGGAATGGTGTTGGTATCACAAAAACCAGGAATGGCGTTCGTATAAAAAAATACCAGGAATGGTGTTGGTATTTTTGCATCAAATAGAAATGTGCTGACTGAACGCGAGCGAATCACCAATAATAGGATTCAATGTGTTATTCCGTTTAAGGACAAAGTGACGCTTCACAAGTTCCAAGCAAAGTCGGCTTTCGTAATAAATATTGGAAAATTTAGCCATGGCCTTTCATCGACTTGGCTTTCTTAGCCAACAAGTAATCCTGGTTCTTTGTTTGTGCAATAGCATGCAAGGTATGTTTTGCAGGTTAATACCTACGCTTTATTATTTTACGAGTGCATTCTCCAACAATTTTCTCATCGAGATAATCCTCGAGTTTTCTGTTTCATTGTCACAAATCCTGTTCTCATATTCGTAACTCAAGCGAGATTCTACAGACTTTCTTTGGCACGACTCTATGCCCATCCAAGTTTGTTGCGTGTGTTTATAGTCACGATTCCAAATACCTCAACACATTTTCGATTGACAACTTAACCTTTCGGCTGTTGGTTTTTTCCGAAGTAGGTATCCCTCATACCCGTCAAATGTTTGTTGTCATATCATTTTTAACTGCAAAGTTGAACATTTTTTCATTTTTTTCTCCTCCAAACAACCTCAAGGTATAATGTCTTCAGACGATAAAGGGGATCGCGGTCTTAATTCGGATCTTATGCAATTGGGTCTCTGAAACATCTGAAATCCCGTTCAAGAGTCCAAAAACAAACAGAACCTTTCAAACTCGCATATGCCTATGACACGAGACGCTTTTTCTGTTCGTTTTAAGCCATTTATTTATTTGGATAGTTACAAAATGGTCTGGTAACAGAAACCATGCTAAGGCTTAAAGTCAGGTGTGTGAGTAAAAAGAAAAGAAAAAGAAAAAATAAGCAGTGCCTACACACGAAGTTAATCGCAATGCAACAGGACACTGACAACGATAAAAAAGTGAGTTGCATGAATAAATTTTGGAGATTAGACTTGGAATAAGACTGTTGCGAGAACAATTGAGCAAGCGTGGAGAATGACGTCCGAATCCTTTATTGGGAAGTGCGCTCAAATCGCATATTTTTCTTCGCAATAATGATACAAATCTTGTCCAATACTAAATTTTAGCGTTTTTAGCGTTTTTAGCGTTTTTAGCGTTTTTTAGCGTTTTTTAGCGTTTTTTAGCGTTTTTAGCGTTGCAATTGAAAGGATTTTAACCCACTCGTCCGATAAGTTGGGGTGTGTTTACACGAATCGGTGAAAAGCAAGGCCCTCGGTTTGTTCGAGAGACAACGTTCGAAAAAAATCTTCCGCAAATATGGAATTGGTCCGAATTTTTTTCCTGGTTCACGCTGGAAAGCAGACTGAGTAGCAATCCACAATGCGTGGTGCCAGACTTTAAACGAAATATCCATGTGCCAGCCAACGTTTTATCCTTCATAGAATTCATTTGCTGAAGTTGGGAAATCGTCGGTTTTCTGCTGATTGGGCAGGGAAAGCGCGTCAATTAACTGAAAAGCAACTATTTTCAACCTTAACCTCCCATTTAGGCCCCAAAGAAAAGATGCCCTGATTTATAAGATGGAAACTGATACTTGCATGTGCGTTTACTTCATGTTCTCGGCCGTTTTCTCTCTTTTATGCTTTGCTTCTCGCAGCGTTGAGTAGCATGAATTTTTTTCGTTTTAATGTGGTTTAAGTTTATTTTCAAAATGTTTGCGCTTCCAGAATCAATTTTACCCGTCTGCGCTTTGGGTCCGTGCTTGATGGCTCGATCGCCACTGCCCCAGACAAGACAGAAAAACCTTTTCTTCCGACTTCAGTTCATTTCAGCTAAACATGCCTTTCGCTGGTTTCTCTCTTGCGGTTATAGTTCCTATAAGACCCGTCCACATGTGGGAAATTGCGTGATTTATTATCATTGATTATTTTTACACCTGCGAACGCCTTCTGGCATGTGGCAGGGGGGTGTTCTTGCATTGCGCAGTGTTACTGTGGTCGGTTTAACTGGGATTTCGGTTGGGGACCGGCAAACACTGGTCAGTGCAACTGCTGCAACATCCGCACCGCTCCAGTCCGAATCCACCAGCCATCCGTTGTACTACCAGTTTTCCAGCTTTTTCCAAACCGCAGGATGACCGGACAGGACAATATGGAAATTCGTGTTAACAGATGGACAGCAAGGAGTATAGGTTGACATTATTATTATTATTATTGCATTCAATACTGTCACAAAGTTTATGGTGACAGAACGTAGAGCAGAACTCCGAGTCAAAAACACACAACAAACATCAAACAAGCAGAACGTAGAGCAGAACTCCGAGTCTAACACACAACAAATCAAACAAGCAGGCAACAAAACAATAGCGGGGCAGGTATCAGAAGTCACTAAATTAAAAATGTGGGCAGTGGTGTGACGCCCACATCCAATATACATCATACAACGACATCATCCAATATAACCGGACGCGTACGGCCAAGCAATAGCTTTGTAAAGGGTGTTCGGCGAAAATGGAAACGATAATCGCACCTATTTTTAGGTGAGGCTGACGCCGGGGACGGTCGACAACAAACGCCTCTGTCGGATAGAAGCATTTCAATTTTCGGTCAGCTGCACTGACTCACACCAAGTATAGCGATAACAAATTTGAGTCAAATTCGACATCTGGTCTAACCGCGCAACCCAACTTACGTTGTTTACGGTGGGGACACGATGTCGAGGTATAAATTTCTGCTGCGTCATAAACTTGCCCCTGCCCCACCGCATCGGAAAAAAGTGAGGGAGGGGCACGTTTATGCTGCAGCAGAAAATTATACCTCGACATCGTGTCCCCACCGTTAATGTTGACATGATATACTTCTCTGCGGTTGCTTCGAGAATTGCAAAAATTCGAGAAACAAATCAAAAAATTCCAAAAAATTTATAAAATTCTCTTGTTCCAGAAAAAGTTCGCTTGGTTGATTTTTTTTTCGTAACAGTTCATTCTGACCAAATCCAAGGTTATTTTTTCTCGATGAGCGGACGCTTTTTTCCTGTATCTAAACTGTACTTTGCGCTTTGTGATGCGGGGATCATTTTTGCAAGAACATGTGGGCCATGAGGCAATTACAATAAACAATCATTTGCACGGGAGGTCCTGCATGGCGGCTGACACCATCAGTGCTCGAAGCTCAGAGAACTTCTACAAAAATTTGGTTGTTGAGATACCTGGACATGTGATCCCGCCACCCTGCACCTTTGATATATCAACAATTCCAAGCACACTGAGTACCTATTGCAAATACCACACCTTCTTGTCAAATGACCAAAAATGCGTGTCGTTGTCGTGGTCTACTATACGGGTCACGCCGACAAATAATTTATCGAAAAATTGGTGCCACGATATACGAGTGATATGGAGGCCTGTTGTCCATTTGCGGGCCGTAGCCCCGGCAGCACCTATAAAGAAAAAGACAGCGGGAAACTGAATTTGTGGTTTTCCCAACGAACGAACGACAATCTCAACCAGTCGTCACAACTCTGGCGATAAATTATTGATTAGAAATGTGTATTTTCGATTGGTCGGCGTCTTTAAATTTATTTTTACAACTTAATTTGGGCCGCTAAGCCACGAAAAATTAGGTACCAAAAGTTCCAAGACATTTTCGATTTTCTCTCAAATCCAAATCACTTGTTTCTGGAGAAAAATTATCGAAATGAAATCGGTGTCCTGGAAATAATTACAAACCCTGGATCGGTCCTGGAAATAATTACAAACCCTGGATCGGTAATTCTGTGCACACTTACAAAACAACCAACGCATAGAACAAATAAAAAACACACATTTTCCATTAAAAAAGCAAGGTTTTTACATGGAAAAATGGTGTTGTGACCAAGGAAGTTATAGAAAATGCGTGCGCATTTCCCACGCAATTACAATGCTAAATCCATGGCCTTTCCATGGGTTTTCTATGCTTTTCCGCTAAATTGCGGCGTTAAACATTTTAAAGACTACAATAGGTATCAATGTGGCTTATCTCAAAGGTGTAAAAGGGTAACATTTTTGTTGGTGCGCCATTCAGTGACCATTCAGGATATCTGAGACAGGATCACCGAAACAAAAAGATGATTCTGGAGCAGGAAACAAGGCTGCAGACTACTACGGAATAAGCAATAAGGTTTTTCCATGGCAAAAAATCCATGGGTAATCCATGGAAAAACCTTGGGTTTTGTGACCATGGAAGCTTTTCCACACCAAATGCGTGGCTCTTCCATGGGTTTTCCACTCTTTAGCGATGAAATCCGGCTAAAACAATTTAAAGATCCATCAATGTGGATTAAAAAGCGATCACAAAGGTGGCTCAAAAAAGAATTCACAGATCGTTTGTCCAAGGAAAGGCACAATATTGAACATTCAGGTCACAACAACACTATCAATAATGAAATTGAGTTTACATTTCGTCACATTAGAACTGACTTGAAGACCTACACGTATACGTATTTGAAGCGAAGAATTCCAATTTTGGGAGATGTTCGGGTGTTAAAGTGCAAATGCAAGAAAAATTAAAGCAGGAAAGGGATCGGGAAAAAATAATCGACGGATGTGATGGCAAAGCAAAATTTCAAAATGGCTGTTAAAATACAAATACCCCACCTCTCCGGGATCTTACCAAAAGAATCTATTGAACCTTGGGCATATTTGTGTAGATAGGTTTGACCCGTATTCCATGGATTCACCGTGGGATTTCCATGACGCGGTCGATAGACTCATAAAATTTTTATGGCGTACCCACGGAATTTCAAAAACTCCATTGCTTTTTCCATGATTTTACCAACGTTGATTTTACCATGACAATGGAACCAAAGTAGGATATATATTCTATAGGTAAATCCATGCTTTTTCAATGACAAGCATGGAAAACTCATGTAAAACTTTGTACTGTTTTCCGTCTCGGACATCTCGGTCAACTTTATCCGACTATTTTTTCTTCTTAGCGGGACCATTGATTTTGGATAGACTGGCCAACGTCGATATGCAGAGTGCGGCACAGCATGCGGAGACGCCCCTACCAAAAACTCAAGACTTAATCAAGGAGTCCCTGGAGAAAAATTTCCACAGGGCTGTCAAGGATCTGAACGTCAAGTTGAATCCTGTGAACAGAATAAGCACAAAAGTTGACCAAGCAGCATACGGCCTCCTAAACACACTTGTCGCCGATATTCAGAAGACGATTGATCAAGTCAGGGGAAAGCTGCAACACGCCGAGAATAAATTGAAGACTTTTTCAGAGAAGGTTGAGTCCTTGAAGCCAGGCGATAGATCTGCCGTTGACAGCACCAGTTATGGCTTTGAACCGTCTGTGGATGGCGGGGATCGAGATGGTTAGTTTCATCATAGCGGAGTAGAAGGTTATAGTGTGCGCACGAGGCATAATTTTTTTTCCAATCCACTTCCGCGGACCAGGAGCTCGCAACAGCCAATCACGTCGTCTCAAATTGCGACGTCATCAATTTTGGGATTTTTGCATTGCCACCGCTTTTTGCCATTTGGCATGTTTGCCACCGCTTCGCAACTCTTTCAGGGTCACAATGGGGTTAGGTTAGGTCAGGTTAGGTTAGGTTTAGGTCAGGTTAGGTTTGGTTAAGGTAGGTTTTGAAATTTGGATGTTGAAATTGGCTGGAATTCCCAACAGCCAATCAGAGGCGCGCCTGCGGAAGTGGATTGGAAAAAAAATGTGCGCGCACGAGCGCCTGTTGCGCATTCCGTCCGCATGTTGGCGCTGATGACGAAAGAGGGACGACTCCGCGAAAAGGCAATCGGTTTTGCTGGTGGAACGTCATTGTAAATAGGAATTAATCCAGCGGATTTTCTGATAAATTTAATGAAGAATTGCAGCAGCCTGGCACCGCGGATTCTCTGCAGGGTTTTCTCGCGGCGGGCAGAAAGAGGAGATTCAGCTTGACTCCGCAGCCGCAGCCATTTTTCAACGCAGCCAAAGGCTGAATGAAGCAAAACTCCAATGCAGTGGGCAGTTTTGGGCCTGATAGCAAGACCTACTTCCTGAAAAATTTCATGGATTTGGGATAAAAACATTTTAAGTTACGACCCATTTTAGTTGCCTTTTTGTCATCCTCCAGTCTGGATCCATTCAAAGACAAAGAGCGCGCTCTTTTGCCCGCCGAGAGAGCGCCCATGAGAAGGACGGGGTGAGAGAGAGAGTCCGATGTCACGCGGCTCTGCTGCACGAGAAGAAGCAAGCAGATTCGAGTTGAACCAGTGCCTCCTGGAGACAAAGCCATCGCACGGAAACGTCATCAATAAAAAAGACGATGCCACGATGCCAGTGAACGGCGGGTCGCGGTGCGCCGGCCACGGCCTCGAAATCCGTGGGAGTCGCGGTCTCTTCCCCGCTCAAAAACAAAACGATGTTTCCATGTCGCGTTCTCTCTTGATAAAATAGTCAAATGGGGTCCAAATTCAATAATTTTGGCATTTTTGGAAAGCTGAAAGCTTCCTCTACAACTCTTCGCAGGTCGAAACCATGTTACAACGGAAAACATCGCGCAATCTTTGAAAATGTGAGGCGGGAACCCGGAATTTTATCACATCAAAACTTGCGACACTTTTGAACCTCAAATTTTTCATAATTTTAGCAGCGAAAGTTCGGGATTGTTATAGTCCTACGCATTAAAATCGCACACAATTCAGCTTTCTGATGTGATTAGTTCCATCAAAATCCGTCACCTGGTTTAAGAGAAAATCAACTTTCTTAGGCTGGCCACCGAGATCCGCCGTTCACTCCCATTGTCTTTTCCTCTTTTCTTCCATCTTCTATTTCAAAAATGAATGACGTCACATGGTTTCGTGCGGCGGCTTTATCTTTCGGAGGCACTGGTTGAAGAACACGCCTGGTTTTGTCAGAATACAGGCACTGAATTCACGCGCGCCCAATGGACGCAGTGCAGGAATTTTTGTGACAATCATAACTGCTTAAAATATTTAAATCTGGAAGTTTGTTTGGCGACAACTTTCAATGTCAAACCATGACAGCTGCATGGAAACGTGCATTTGCTGTGGACCATAATACGGGAATATAGCTAAATAAAAGTAACAAAAAACCTTCAACACAACGAAAATTGAGTCAACCGGCGGGGACCAATATGTGAAACTGAAAACGTGAAAAAGGTTCACTGTAGCCACTGAATTTTGGGTTAACCTTTACTGTAACTCTTTTTCAGCAATCTTGATGAAGCGTTCCGTGCCAGCAGCTACCGCAACCGACGACGAATCCTTGGACTCGGACGAAGAAAATGATGAAGAAGCCGAGACCCATAACAATGGTGATGAAGCTGCCAAAGAGGAAACGGATAGTGGCGATGGTAATGGTGATCAAACTGAACCAGCAATACAGGGTGTCGTTATTGGACAGATAGTCAGGAACGTTGACCATGTAAGCAGGAGCGTTGAGATCATCACAGAAAGACTAACCGAATTGGACTTTGACCCAAGTGCAGGGGTTGGATGTTCGATGAGAAATGTCAGATCACCACAGGTCGAATCTACTGAGACGAACGATGATAACGAGATGTCAGAGAGTAAGCAAAGTGAAGGTATAGTTGCTCTTATTGTATTGCAAATTAACAGTGAACTAATTTTTTTATTTCGCTTTTTTGCAACAAGACTGGTGACACAACGGCGGTGGATTGGATCCAAAATGTGGCCCAAAAATCCTTCGCCAAAAAGTGTTTTCTCTCTTGATTTTTTCAAAACGGGTGGGAAAGAATTTTCCAAAGGCAACAATCGAAGCACTTATCATGTACTCGCATTCTCAATAGATATTACCCACACAACGAACCGCTTCGTTGCTGAGAATGACAGTGACAGTGGGGGAAGGCGCTCTGTTCGAGTGCATCCATCCGTTGTGGACCACCTATATCTGAAAGAATCAGTGAAGAAGGGCAAGTTTCGAAGTCCGAGACAAGCTGCGTATCAATAGAACGCTCTTTACATATCATACATTCATTATACATTCCACGTACATTCATTGTGATATGAGAATACAGATTTATCAACAGATGATTTGTTACATGGAAGCGGGAAATTGTGTTTCAAAAAGGATTTGAAGTTTTTTACGATAATAAGATTATTTTTCTTCGATGATCCGGGTTTTTCTGTGGTGGTGCTGCATAACTGAACTGGAATTGCTGAAAATAGACTTGGAGACTGGAGAACTCAAGGTAATCTGGTCGTTGGTGATCTTGGTTGAACCACCTCAAGCATTGCGACTTTCACGAAAATTGCGACTTTTGCAGAAATTGAGAATTTCGAGTTGACGTCTTTGATAACCTGAACTGGCGTTGCCGCAGTTGATTTCCTGAACAAAACCTAACCTGAACCTAGCCTACCCTGAACCTAACCTGAACTTACCTAACCTAACTTACCTTACCTAACCGGATTTCCGAAAGCGTCTCCGACATGGACGCAAATCACACCCCAAATTGGCATGTTCCAGTTAGGTTAGGTTCGGTCAGGTTCATGTAACCAACAACATCAACTCCCATTCAGGTATAATCAACGACGTCAACTCGAAATTCGCAATTTCCGCAAAAGTCGCAATTATTGCGAAAGTCGCAATGCTTGAGGTGGTTCAACCAGGATCACCAACGACCAGAATGCCGAACTCAACTTAAGTGATGGAAGTCGGATCCTGATTGAGACGTGTCTATCAAATCCGTTTGTTCCCTTGACTCGCCATTCTTGGCGTGGCTGTCGGCGCGACAATTTGATCGAATAATTGACGTACGGTCGCGTTTATGGAAGTTGATCAAACAGTTAAATGGTGATTGAGGGAAGTCTTTATTCAGTCAGAGGGAAGTCGACAGTCAGCCACAAGTCGAAAGTCGATCGTAACGAGAATACGTTTATCGTTTTGGTGAGTCAGAGTCCGGAGATCGCAAAACGTGAAGATGTGTTGGTATTATCGCAGGTAAAAAGGAAAATGTTCCCAAGAAAATTCACTCTTTAAACACCATTAAACCTTTTCTTGATGTCGATTGTAATACCTAAGAGTGATTGTAGTGGGAAAAATGGTTTTTACGTGTCGTTCGTATAACGTGAAAAACGGAAATGGAAATTTTTGTGTTGATCTCATCCAGCTTGGTGTTGAAGTGAATTTTGAAGTGAAGCCGATGTATGATCAATCGAATCGAGGGTTGCGGATATCAGAGGGGCAATAACCTCTGATCGCAGAAATCGCTGAGATTATAGCGCTGTGGTTCTATTATTTGGTGGAAACTGAAATCAATTCATGGGGAAAATTGGGGAAAGTTTTGAGAAATAGCATATTGCGGATAACGTGGGCATATAGTAACTTATTGAGATTTGATTGGATAAAGATCCAGTGCTAAAGAAATTGCAATTTATGGAATCTTTATGTGAGAATTTGGGTTAAGTCATTTATACGGGGGGGACACAATTCACGGAACAGAAGTTAACAGTTAACTTTAAGAAAACATCAGTACCCCTTGCCAGGCAATAGTGTCCCCCTTTGCACGTCATGCTGGGCACAGGGTGTGCCTTATTCTCCGGAGGGTGGGGTCGTCGGTTGAGATAGGTTAATTAGGCGCTTTGGATAGTTAAGAATTTATAGGATAGGTTTTGGGTCGTTAGGTTAGGTTAGGTTAGAGTAGGTTGGTTAGGTTAGGTTTTGGTGAGGTTAGGACAGTTAGGTTAGATTGGATTAGATTGGGTCGAGGTTGTTTTTCGTGAGGTTTATTTGGTTGTTTCTGGTAAAGGTACACTGCACAGAGAACCCTAACCTAACCTAACCTAACCTAACCTAACCATAACCTAACCCAACCTAACCTAAACTTACCTACTCTAACCTAACCTAACCTAACGACCCAACCGAACCTACCGAAGTTAACTTAACCTATCCAAAGCGCCTAATTAACCTATCTCAACCGACTACCCACCCTCCAGAGAAATAAGGCACACCCTGTGCCGTATGCTGGTGCCAAAGGGGGGACACTATTGCACGGCTAAGGGTACTGCTGTTTTCTTAAAAAATGTTCCCTGTTGCCGTGCAATTGTGTCCCCCCCGTATAAATGACTTAACCCGAGAATTTAATAAGGGAACAAAGACAAACATTTTGATTCTTTGAGGAAAGAGAGGTAAAGATTGGGAACCTTGGAACCAATGATGAACTTAATTGGGATTTTTTGTGAGGCTAGTTTTCAATGAACATCGTCTTTGGTTGCTGAGACGTGAACCTTCTACGGGTCTCAGACGTATTTCCAGAAGATTATTATTTTTGAATTGGAATGACCAGATTAACGGAATACTTCGTGAGAGGATAGACATTTGTTCGGGGTTATGCGAGTCAAGTCTTGACATTTATCCATTGTCAGCTTTATAAAGCCAATTTCATCACGAAAGAGAGATTGTCGTTATTGGGCTCCTAAAATACGAGGACAATTCTTCAGTGTTGTTGCACACAACCCTTGCAAAAGGAAGTTGCAGAATCCAGTCGTCCTGAAACAAGAGGACGAGTTCTACGTGATATGTTGCATATGCACGAATAAGTCTTGAGAAAGGGAGTTGTCAAGTTTTCTAGTAGTCCTGAAATCTCGTAGGACATCCTCCGATTTGGAATTTGATTCGGCCTAGAGAAAGGTCAGTGGCTTGGAAAGAGTGGAGCAAGCTCCTCTTGTCCATAGAAGGACGAGGAGCTTACTGGAGATAGAGCCTGAAAAAAAGAGGCATGCAGTGCAGATGAATCAGTTTTCCCTGGAAATTCAAACGATTTAAAATAAGGTTGCGCCAAGTGCAACATTTGAAGGTCCCCGAACCCCCTTTTCTTCATCTTAATAATATCAGACGCAGACTGGTCAAGATATTTTGCGATGTTTTTTTGAGCGGCCCGGAAGGCCTCCAAAGACATCTTTTTTGGTATTTCATCCAGGCATCTATAGAGAAACTTTTCATTGCCATAGAATTGTCAGTTCTGCCCAAATGCACCCAGCGCCAACTGATGTGGACCGAAATTCAACAGTTTTGATCAGAAAACAATTTCCAAATCCACAGATTGAAATGGAACTCTTAATACGAGCGCATGCGGATAACTCGCCATCCATTGCTCCACGACGTGACGAAACATATTCAGCAAACACTTTAACCGGAGTCAGCTCTTCTAACCGAAATTACATTGTGCGTGCATTCACCACATCATCATTTTGCATATTCCCCGTATGGGCTTGTTGTATTCAAGTTGAACATGATGTATAGTCACGGACACAATAATGATACCCCAACAGAGTTAAATGGGCCCCTACATCTATATGCAAAATTCATTTGCTTTCATGCTATGCGGGTTGCGTTCTTGAAGGAGAATGCCGATGTTTTGTCTGGATGTCAGTTGGATTTCAAAGAGGGAAATTATTTAGGCTTGCACCTCCTCAGTGTATCCTTCCTCCTGGAGAATAGTGTGGCGAAATTGTCTAAAAACTGCAAAAAATCTGACAAAAAATCCCATTTAACTCTGTCATTGTTGTTTCAGTGACTGCTGTACAAAGGATTCGCAGTAATTAACAGTTCAAATTTTTGTTATTAATTTCAGAATCTGGAGATCTCCAACCTGAAGCGTCAGACAGCTTTCCTTTTAATATGATGACCGGTGGAGTGCAAAGACTGGCAGAAAACATCCAACCATCTGAGGGCACAGTATCTGGCTTGACGTCAATGCTCACAGCTCCAAACCCAATGTTTGATGGTTTTACACAGACGGCAGCCGGTCTTGCATCCGGCCTTTCCAATCCCAACCCAATTTTCGAAGGGTTCAAAGGAAAAGCCGACACAAGCCCCATTGAAATGGTCAAGGGTGCTGTCACCAACCCAGCATCACCATTAAATCCTGTCGCTCATATCCATAAATTCGTGGAGGAGGCGAAAGATGATATTGAGACCATGGGCCAGAATGCAAAAGAAGCGATTGGATCAGGCTTTGGACACCGTAAAGCCAGAGATGCGCAAGGATCACAAACTGAGAATCGTCCAAGCGGTACCAGTTCCGGAACAGGTCTACCAACCGGAGTCATGAATGAAGAAGAGCTGCGAATGCTGGAGGAGCTCTACCCAAAGGAATTCGGTAATCAGCCTAACCAGCCGCCAGTGATAAACAGATACCGAGGATAGATAGGCAGATATCAACACAGCTCCGACGATGATGCGGCAAATTCGACACTTTACCTTTATGCGACTTTCGCTTGAAACATTGATATTCTAGATGCTTAGTATCCAGTGCTCCCAACAAAATGATGTAGGTTCAGTACGTTGCAAAAAACCTGTTACATATACAGGGGGAATGGGAGATGATGATTTCCATTTGCAAAATACTTGCTACACATATGGAGACGTAATGGAAGAAGGTGATTTACTTTTGCAAAATACTTGTAACACACCTATTGGCTTAGATGGGACAACCAGCGAACAAGAATCCTATCGTGATTCTTGTTCGCTGGTTGTCCCATCTAAGCCAATATGTGTATCAAGTGTTTTGCAAATGGAAATCATCATCTCCCATTCCCCCTGTATATGTAACAGGTTTTTGCAACGAACTGTGCAGGTACAAAAATTTTGTGATTCCACATACCGCAGTAAATGGGGCAGCCACGCACGCAATCAAATGGGGCAACAATAACTTAAACTTAACTTCGCAATAGAAATAAAGGTTTTTCATTTTTAACCTTTGTTGTAATGTGGCACTTTTATTTCTACTTGAATAACGTAGGCAACAGATAAAAAATAGAATAACCATGCATGTGGAATCATTAATATTTTGTGTCTGTACACACTGACTTGTGTAGCTATACTTAACGCACCCCAATGGATGACACGTCGACACCCTGACATTCTGAGGGATTTCACAGGGGCCATGCAGTTTGAAGCACTTAGCAGGAATTTTGCAAAATTTATGCAAGCAGAACCGCGAAATGTACTGAAAAAAAAACGCAAGTGGTCCTTTTGGGAAAATGGACTTTTCTTTGGCGATTTCAGTGCGGTGGGATTTCAAATTTCGTTATTATTCCATAAACGCGAAACGCGAACCAATATTTAAAAGAAATTAAATTTGCTGTAGTAATAACGTGGGGGTTGTTGAGATCATGAGATCCGGCCAGTGACATTCGGTCTGTCTCTGCCTGCATGATGCTACGCACCTTGATTTCAACTGATGTGCTCAAATTATTGATAAAAAATTAAAATAAATCACCATCTTCCAGTAATTTCTTTTTTTCGATCTCCAAATTATGAACTATAGCTCTTCCGACTGTTCGCGACGGCAAACGTCCAGAAAGTTTTACCATTTCTCCTGACAGTTTGGTTCAAAAAATTAAAGGTTTAGAAGATTTAATTTCGAAGTAATGGAATTTGTCGTCGTTTCATCCTATTGTGAAAAAAGTTCTTTTTTTATTATTTCAAGAGAAGAGGACTCCATTTAGACTTAAAACATTTCCTGGTCAATCCGCAACAAAAAAATTACAACCTCAACCCATCCTTGTCTAAAGGAAATCGTTGAAGGTTTTTTAAGGAAATACAACTCTGTAGAGTTGTGTAACAGTTTTCAACACCACCCTATACCGCCCGAACCACCGGAGCCACCCGAACCACCGGAGCCGTTTTTACCACCGGAGCTACCCGAACTGCGAATCCACCGGAACCACCGGAGTCTGTTGTATCACCGCACCGGAGACACCCGAACCGGGTTACCCATACCCGAGCAACAGTTGCCACCACCTGAGCTGGCTCACTCTTGTTTGTTGAGTTGAATTATCCGTTCTAATTTCTCCGTTTTCCATTGTCCACCCCGAATAAACGACATAAATCGTTTTGGGGGAATCAACGACGAAAAAACGAGGTTTTCGTTATTTGTGTCGACTATGCATACGAACAATACAGTCTATTTAAAAAATGGAGTTTTTCCTCGACTGTTCCTCCGAAGTCACCTCCTAACCCCTCTCCTGCGAAAGAGAATATTCTGCTCCACCTCTTGATATAGTGCCGGATTCTAAAGCAAAGGTTACAATTCCACGGTTAAAAGGTTAAAAAGCAATAGGTTATTGATAGCACTGCATTGAATAAAGAGAATCAATTTTCACTTGGGAGGAACTGATAACGGTCTTGCAATACATGCCCCAATAAAAAACAAGCCTTTACTTCAACTCCTTCTTCCCTCAGTCTATCAGGGATTGGAACAGTCTCCCCTCCTCATCTCAACTACTGGTCTCGCGAGCCATTGAATCCCTGGGCGCCGCACCAGTGGACTTTTGAATTCATTGGCATTTTAAAACTTTGTTTTTACCCTGTTTGACCTTGTTTTACCCTGTTTGTCCTTCTGTCACCATAACTGTTTGGGACAGTATTGTCTGAATATAAAAAATTATTATTTTTTTGTTATTAAAAGTAAGGTTCTCGTAATTAGGAGGTCGAAAGAGGTTGAAAGTAAAGGTTGTAATTCCACTGTTAAAATAGGCATTTCTCCACTGCAATATTCTGCCGAATTACTTTCGTTGCGGATACATTCTGCGCCAAAGGTATTTTAATGCTGGCGATAACCGTAAGGCCAAGGAATAAATCAAGCCAACCAAGCGTCGACTCCATTTTTCTCAGCTGTTTGTGGAACCTTCTCAATAACAAGTTTCTTGTTCCGCAAATATACCACCTTCTCCCAAACTGTTTTCAAAAGAGCTGACGGAATCGCTGATAGACTTGTCAGTGAGATGCCGAGAAAGAGTCCAACTGAACCACCAACTTCGGATGTGAACTGGGAAAAGTCATATCCCCAATGCTCCGTTATGTAGTTCACCTTTCCGACAGCGAATCTGAAAACGATTGTACTGACAATTGGATCTGTGGAGTTGGCCACCTGGTTGTAAATCCGTGATGCTATTGTGGTCTGATACTCTCGGAAATGACAACGTCGTTGGCATCTGCATCTAGAATCCTTTTAAAATGAAACACAAGACAAGACAACGTGACTTGATCAAGACGTAAAGATGTGTGGTGGAAATTACTTTACACCCGAGACGTCTGCGGTCTGTCGTGAAGGGAATCAAATTCTGACCGCTGAGTTTTTATCCAGAAGAATGTCTGTGGAGAAATTTGACCTTTCTGCGCCAGTATCAAGAGTGACCTACATTTCGAGGAAGTCGTTTTGGCCACCATCATGCGACAATATACGTTTTTCAGACTTTTGAAAGCACGGGGCAATGTAATTCCCCATTTCACATGCGCCGCAAAACACATTACACGAAGGAATGCATTTAACGGCGCTTACGAGATGGGGATTAACATTGCCTCGTGCTTCAAAAGTCCGACAAAAATCTCCTATGGCCCGAGTATTTAGAATGGCTGTGTACGTATATGTATTCCGAGATGCTTCCTCGGGGCCAACTGCCCATGACGTTTTGTTTTCAATCGATCTTGCCCTTTTTTGTTTTCGACAAAAACCTCACGAAAGTTATTAATAAAACGGTCAGTTAAAAGTTTTTTGAAACTTCACCATCGACACAACAAGAGATAGGTTTCCACTTTGGGACAAGTAAGATCGCGGATATAAGAAACCGCAATTAAGAAAACTTTGATATCAATCCCCATTGCGAAATCTTGCTTAAATCCAGTGACACTGTTCGAAATCGTGGGCATCGATGCAAAATAGGTTTCATTTACGATTATCTGCGGTAATGTTCCAACTGATATTCGCATGCACGTCAATGTTGAAATTTTCAAAAACGAATCTCTCGTGAAAATTACAGTTTTATGAAACTTCGCGGCTGTCACTTGGCACGTTCATTCTGCTCATGGAAAACTTCGTGTGTGGAAATGTAATTCCTTCCCCACCATACATAGTTCCTACTCACCAAATCCATCGTTTCCAAGTTCTCCATGTCGAACATTTTCGAAATGGTTTTTGGATCGTCACAAACAGGATAACCTTCAATCGGTTCCATCCATGGCGCAATGCAGTTATATGTCATTGCCAACATTCTCGACACGCAGAGATATTCGCACTGTACAGGTAGAACGAAACACAAACATTATTTTTACAGACATCCGCTGTTCTCCGATCCGTTTAAAAGAATTTAGAAAATTCGACTCCAATATTCACGGACATCCGTACTGGGCAGGTCTGAAGTTGCGACGCTGTTGCCTGTCAATCTATTTATGACTTTTCTCGCTTTGGGCGGCGCAGTAGTTGGATCAAATATACGAAGGGAGATCAGAAAGTCCTGAGCTTTTCCCATTTCACCGTTATCAAAGTGGTTCCGTTTTTATTTGGTTTCATATCTCCATCCTTCCTCCCCCCTGCGGCTCCGTTTTCGTTGATTATCCGTTGAGGCATTCTTTCTAAATCTCAATTTTCTGTCTTGCGGTCCGAACGTTTGGAAAATGAGCAATTTTGAACATCATCCTGTCATCACATTTTTTACGCTTGGACGAATTCTAACAAAGAAAGGAATGGCATGATCTAAAGCCAGTCTACCAAGATGACTCTCCTTCCTATTCGACGGTAAAGAGAAAGACGGACAAGTGCTGTGGCCAGACACCTCCTTGGAACATCATCCCAGGATCAAGTGTCCCGAAACCTCCATCGATCCTCAGAGGAAACAGTCCAAAGAGTTGAGCTTTTCTGGAATTCATATGCATTCCATCTCACCAATTTCTTGGTGCCAGGAGGATCAACAATCAATGGCCAATGCAACGGTAACCTTCTTACACAATTGCGGGGGAAAATTAAGGAGAAACACCTGCTGAGGGGAAAACTAGCTGAGGTCACCTGCTCTTGCAACACAACATCCAAACTGCTTATGGATAGGAGATTTCGAAATTCTGAGTCATTCGGCACACTTTCCTGATTTTGCAGTTTCCCAATTCGACCTTTTCTCCAGACTGAAGAGATTTCTTCAATAACAGCGATTTTCGACTGACCAGGAGATCAAAACAGCAGCGTTATAGGGATGGTTCGTTGCCCAGCCCCAGGATTTCCACTTGGGAGAGCTGCAGAAGCTGCATTTATCAAAGGGAGAAGTGTGTCGCCTTGCAAGGAGATTAGGTAGAGCGTGCGGAATTGCAAGAGGATCGCAGAGAAACACAAATAGCTCAGAACGTTTTGATCATCATACGTATTTCGCACCATTTTTCGCTGGATGTTTTACTTTCCTCTGCATTTCTTCTGAAAATGAAATATTGGAAGGCCATAAACATATAAAAATTTGATCCGACAAATCGAGAAACGATAAAAACAATTCTGTTGTCAACATTTTTCTTTGCACATTGTTGGCGATCACATATTCTTCATGCAACCACTGGATCCTCAGACCCCTTCAAGAGCTATATACGATGTCAAAAGAAAGTTCTGAAAAGTTAAACATGTCTCACTCAAAAAGTGCCTGTCTGCAAAATCGGAGATTTGGTGCAGGAAACATGAAAATTCCATGAAAATTCATTCACTGATTTATTTATTTATTTATTTATTATCTCAAAAAACATCTGCGAAATGTTTGTGTGGTCATTACATGTTATAGATTAGATACAAAAATCAACAATTGCAAAAACGACGCCGAAAGAGAAGGCTGTAGTCAGAAGACAAAAACAAACTGGGAAGAACAACAAAAGCACGCAAACCCAAACTCGAGGGTAAAGCAACTCAGAGACTGGCCGGCAAAGTTCAAGGCTTCCTGGACACGCTTGCATAATGACGGAAGTGCATTCCTGAATCCTGTCCCTGATTGTTCTGGGGTAAAAAGATTAGAATAATGGTGAGAATTTAATAAAAGGAGCCACTCCGTATATGACAGCCGTTATCTGTTCGCCGCTGTTCGGTTCTTTATCAGTGTAAACTGATAAAGGAGATGAATCTTGAGCTTATTGTTAAGGATTTTTAGAGAAAAAAATCAACACGCTTCTTTTTTCTCCTTGTTTCAAGCTGGTCTATATCAAGATCACTTAAAATTTTGACAAGTCAAATCACTAAAATTCATAAATTATAAAATGAGTTGCCCTAACTCGCCCTCATTTAAAATATCATACCGAAACGCGAAGCGAGCCAAATGACTTCCAACCCGCAGTCAATCATTCCAAAGTCAGCAAATGAAGTAAAACACGGAAGAGAATAAAAAACGTAAAAAAATCAAACCAATAATTAATCATTGAAACATACCCACCTTCATTTTGCTGAAGTTCGGATCATTTGAGCATGGTTTGGTGGTTGTGTTCAGAACGTCGAACTCGTTCATTGCTATGTTGATTGTTTGATGTTCCTCGTAATGAACTTGAAGATTCTCTTTCAGTCTCGCAGTCATGCTTAATTCTTCGTCCAGAAAGACAAACATAAAAAAATGGAAAAGAAAAGCAGAATAAAACATAACATGATGTCAGCGTTGACATCACGATTCCCGTGATGTCAGCGTTACGAGTCTTCTGAGCGATCTGAGCCTTGAACCCTTGGCCAGCAGAAGGAGGTCTCACAGGCTCAGTTTGTTCAGCAACATTGTCACGCATTCCCTCGATCTTTCCATGCCAAACGGCTGTTTCATCAAGCAAAGCCAACGCAGAACAGACAATGGGCTCGCTTTTGTTTCACCAATTTTCAAAACCAACGTCATTTTCAATTCTTTTTTTTTCCAAAGACCATCAGAGATTGGAACGGCCTTCCCGCCAGTTCAACAATCATCTCCCGCGTACGCATATCCCCGGGCGTCGCACGAGTTTTCAACTAATTGTTCATTGAATGTGAAATTGTGTCTTTTTTTTTTGTGATCCACCGATGTTTTCTTGATTTTTCTAACTATGACGATCTTATTTGGGATTTTTTTTAAATTGTGTTGTCCCTGTTGCCAGTTCACTTGCGACAGTATTTTCAAAATAATAATAAAAAATAATAATAATAACATTGTTTTCAAACACGAACCAAAGCAATTGGGTCTTGCAAAACAATTGGGTTTGAGTTACCTATTCGAGACCAGGCTTTGAGAACAGTCGATCAGTCGAGCAATCGGTCAGCCGGTCGTACACAAACAAATCACAAAAAATTTCAATTCAAACCCCCTGTTTATAAAAACAAATTCATATCTCTTCTCTTTCTTTCCCCGGGCCTTCGAGTCATGTAACGCTATTCTAATCAGGTCCGCTTTGTTAACTCTGCGTCAATTTTTTAGAATTTGTCAACTGTTTGTTCATAAAATCATTTTGTTTTGCACTTTGTCACCTGGATATTATAGTTATCGTGAAATTTATCTTTCTTCCATTATTGTCATATACGAATTTGCATTGAATTGAG
Organism: Sinentomon sp. SZTP_YWyxl; assembly: GCA_030068105.1. Lineage (NCBI taxonomy): Eukaryota > Metazoa > Arthropoda > Protura > Sinentomata > Sinentomidae > Sinentomon > Sinentomon sp. SZTP_YWyxl. The sequence goes on from JASGXE010017688.1 coordinate 19,946, forward strand.
CAAATCAAGGAGAACTTATTTATCAGTCGATCAGCCGAACAATGAGTCAGTCAGTCAGTCAGTGAGTCAGGGAAGTCAGGACCCTTAATTCCTTCTTATTCATATGTAAAAATACCTGCACTTCACATCCCTGCAAAAGCAAATGCTTTAAATAATTTTTCCGACATCAAATGACAGCTGTTTTGGATTTGGACAATAATCGCGCGGACTACCTTGAAGGTAAAAACTGATGACATTCCTATCAAAAGTCTGTCAAAGAGTCTGTCAATCAAATCAAACCTCTCCACATTTCGCTTGCATCGTGAACGAATAGAATCCATCCATCTTGACGGACAACCTCTGTGTACATGATAGCTGAATCGTTGACGAACTTTTGATCATCAGCAAGCGAGATGTTGCGATGATAAAAGGGTGCTCTCAATACGAATCCATAGACAGCAACGTCAAAGTTCTGCGTGAAGGTGAGGTTCTTCGATCTAAATGTCTCACACCGACCTCTGTTCATTTCGAGGTGGACGCGCTTCGTTACCCTTAAACCATAAGGAAAAACAGAAATGGAGGGGTTAAGTCGTTTACAAGGGGGTCACAATTGCATGATCGCAGGTAAACATTTTTTGAAAACATCCGGACACTGAGCCGTGCAATTCTTTCCCCTTTTGCGCCGCAGACAGGGTGTGCCTTTTCTCTGTCGGTTAGGTCAGGTCAGGTTAGGTTAGGCTCACATTGGGTTGGGTGAGTTTGGGTCAGTTTAGGGTTCTCTTTGTCGTGCAATTAAAACAAAACTTTAAAAACCTGAAAAAGTAAAGCGGGATGCAAAACAAAGAAAAGACAAAAGAAAACCTTGTCGATTTTGTCGGTGTCAGAGGGGCACACAATTGCAGACACAGAGAAACTGCACACCCTGCGCCGTCTGCTGGCGCCATATGGGGACACAATTGCATGGCCCAGAGTAGGGCTATTTTCTGAAAATGTTTCCCTGCGATCGTACAATTTGAAACTCAAAGTTTTGCGATCTGGCTGGGAATCGAACCCGGACCCTTTCGCATCAGAGGCGAGTGTTTTTCGACCACGTCATCTGGTTTAGGACAAATCAATCATCTCAGGGATCCACTTTTGCGCCTAGCTGAGGGCCACAGTTGAAGTGGCGCTCATCCAAAGAAAGAGGTCATAAAAACGTCGTTGAAGAAGAGATATTCCTCCGGAAGAGAACGGATTGAACAAGTAGAATGGTCGCGAAATTCTTCTCTTCTACCCATGTTGCCGGGCCTAACTGTGACGTCACGATGGAACACCACACAAATATACAGTCTCTTAATCACGAGAAGGTGGCCGGAAAGCACCTGCACAGCATACTTATCTTCCTTTTTCATACTTTTTTGCCTTTCTTTTTCTTCATTTATTTATCTTACAATTGCTTCTGTTGGAGGGGAATCTTCCTAAGAAGGTTTATGTTCTTCTCATATTTTGCGACATTCGGTTAACTTTCTTGATATTTTACTCTGATGGGTGCATATTGGTGAGTGCAAAGCTTGCTTTCCCAAAATTATTGGAATTCGAGGAAAATTTTGATTTTTGATCACAAAGTGCAATTTTCAAGAAGACGAAAAATTTGAAGGATAATTGCAGAGGTTGATCAGTAGAGTTGAATGTTGGGGATTGGTTGCTTCCTCTGGTCACAGTGACACAGCGAATTAGAGCAAATTGATTCTCAAAGGAATTTAAGATGGCCCAAAAAGAAAATTTATCTTGTCATAACAATAAGACAGTCGGAAATTTCGCGAAGATTCCACACACGTGATTCCACTGCAGACAGGACGCACTAAAAATTCCAGGTTAACAATCGACTTTTGAATACGGTTTCAGAGAGTGGAAAATTTTCCCAGAAATGAAATCGTTTTTTGCTTTTGATGTGTACTTTTTTTTCCGACGCTACCCTGTGAGAAACAGCTTCAAGATGTTCATCAATGTTGATCGTTTTGGCAATGTGGCCATGTGGCTGCTGGGCCAATTGAAAAAATGTTCTTATAAGTACAATCAACAGCTGTGTGGTACCGGGGATACTGACCCATCTGAGAGCAACTGCTCCAGCAAGCAGTGCTTCATGTGGGCATCAGGCCCAAGTCACAAGGTCGCAGACAAGCGTAGCTTTTCAGCATTTGTCCGGCCAATCAGCAAAATAATCTGCGCCGGACCGATGGTTTTTCCTGTTTTTTTTTCTGATAGGACCTTTGACTCGGCGGCCTTATTCTTTTATGCGCAATGTTGACACTGCTCACAGGAACTCCTCCTTAAACCGGCCACTTAAATCTGTCTTTCGGACTTAATTTGATGTGTCTCAACGAGGGAGGATGCACCACTTTAGGACAGGGAAACTTTCATACCTCACCTGAATATGGAACTCGGAGAGCCTGACTGCGTGACCGATGCTCTGCAACAATTGCGCTGCGAGGATGCAAAGTTTGATCATTTTGTTATGGAAAAATGATCATTTTGTTATGGAAAAATGATCATTTTGTTATGGAAAGGACATTTTGTGCAGGACATTTTGTACAGGAAAGGACACAGGAATCCCAAGGGCCCGGATTGTCGGGAAGCAGTTCCGAACATTCCATCGTTCGGAATGCTATAAAAATTTCGGTCTGCCTTGTTATCACCAACATGCACAAAATCACCGCGTGCAAGGCGATTTTTCGACCGTTATCGAAAAATTCGTTTGACTGCAAAATTGGCTTCGCTACCGCCTTCTTTTTCGCAGCATTTCAACTCGCTGCTCATTTTACCGTTGACGCTCGACCTGCACCGACAGGGTCATTTGCGAACCTAGACTCACTCGGACACCGCAATCGAAAAGTGGCAAATCATGTCATTTTTGTGTTCGTCAATTTGTTGTGTTGCGTTTCCCGTTTTTGGGTTGTGGGTCGTGTTGGCCTCAACCTTTTTAGCGTGCGGTGCAGCTGGTCTGCACCGTAATTTTTATTTTCACTTTTACTCTTTTGCGAACCTTCGCTGGTCTTAGGGTGTTATGTTGGTCCTGCACTTATTCGCCTACGGCAGAATTCGCCTACAGGCGAATCCTGTCAAACCATGACTCATGAGTAGAACCGGTTATCTGGTTATCAATTGTCTCTTTTGACGGGTTGGCAGGATTCGCCTACTCTGGATGGAACTGGTTGAAACAACCGATGACTCATGTTTTGGTTGGACTCGAGTGTTTTGTTTGTGATTTCACGGGATACAGGGCACGTCGAAATGTTGAACCACAATGCCTGAAAGTGGGTTTCAAATAAAAAATATTAAAAAAGCCAAGGCGGGTAAAATAACACGCCTTGACAAAAACTTATTTTATACGCCTTGACAAAGCTATATCAATGTCCCTCACACCTGAAATCAAGAGAGACGGTCGACCACAGAGACAATTCATTCAAGAGAGACCGTTAGCCAATTGGAATGGATCGACTGATGCAGGAAGTGCAAGAATGTTTGCATTTGGCAGAGGAACAACAAAGCCATCCGGCTTGAAACCTGTCAGGACGCTGCGCATGCGGGCTGCTGCGCTCCTCAATGCACAATTCAAGCTGCATATGGGGTCAAGTGCATTCTCGCAGTGTGACCTGGCGAGAAAACAGATTTATAGAATGGTTAAACATGTTGAATGTTTGTGGCCTGGAACTCAGGTATAACAGGAGGGAGGGGGAGGAATTTGCCAGCCATTTTTCTTTTCTTTGGCGGATTGAGTTCCGCAATTCAGAGGCCTGTTTCTTGACTTAGATTAACTTTGGAGAAGTGCGTTCTTGCAGATCATCTTAAAAAAATCATCGACATGCGTTTTACTGACTGAACACCCAGTAGGTATGCGTTGAGGCATTTTCGGCCGCTTCCCACTGTAGGCGATTCATGCCACGCAATGAGTGATGGCTGTTGAGCGGCGAATCATGCCACGCAATGAGTCGTCGGTGTTAAACCTGTGAGGATTTGCTATCTGCCTTGAACCGGCTAAATCTGCCGTAGGCGAATACTGCCATAGGCGAATCCTGCCGTAGGCGAAAACTGCCGCCACCGTTATGTTTTGTGAAATTTACCGTTTTTGTTTCTCTACTTCTTCCCCTTACCACAGTACATAAACTGTGGCCTACTAACTTTTAGGCCTACTAACTTTTTCGCCAACTGGCATTTTACTGAAAACCAGGCTTCGTAATTATGAGCCATGCAAACGACTGGACTGTCATCAAGAAAAACCCCGACAAGCCATCAACACTTCTTGCGGACCGGATGAGTTTTAAAGAAACTTTGTCCTTTTGAGTTCTTTTCTTCTGCTTATAGGCCACACACGCATGAATGACACACGCAAAACAACTCTGGGGAAAGTTTTTCCCGTGCAAACGGTGAGTTGACCATACTCGTATTGGCCTGTTGAATACAGACAGATCGCTTCGTTGCTGCCCAAAATTCAGGGTAAGTCATTTCAAGACCACTCACCAGGAAAACTCTCAGGCGCAAATAAGGAAGACACACAATCTGTTTCCCAGATTTTGCAGTTTTAATTACCGGATGAACACGATCCACTTTTAGTTTTCGGCTCATCAAATTGTGAATCGTGGATCCACATAGATCAATTTCAAGTTACCCACACTTTTGTCGGTCGAACACCACACCGGCCAGTCAGGAATCATTTCCACGCACCAAACGGAATTGCACGACAAGATCTGTTACATCAAATTTCCTGCAACTTGGTGGCGCAGTACTGAAGGAGAAAGTTAAGTGCAACTTATTCTCTAAATCTTTCGGAATTTCGAACTTTGCAAGGAGACCACAAAAGCCCAGTGACCGTTTACTCTGGAAACTGTGTTCCTTTTAAATCGTCTGGCCGTTCGGCAAACCGTTTTAACATTTGATGTTCATTTTTGGCTTTTATCCTTTGGCTTTGTGCCTTTATTTTAATCATTCGTTTTGCTTAACCATTCCCATGTGGTCCAACCTGTGATCAATGTTGCTCAACCTGTGTTGAAAATTAAACGAGATCAAAAACTTGTCGTTGCGTGTCTGTTACTTCCACAGAACTTTATACCAATCACCAACCGTCCTTCACCATTTTAGATAGCTGTTTTAACCACATGTACAGGATGTGCCGCTAAAATGCTACTCAAGGAATGCAAATATTGCTCATATTCCAAGAGGGCACAAACTTATGCACAAGAATTGTGAATGCATAAGTGAATAACAAAGAATAAAATATGTACAAAAGAAGAATCGGTATAAAATTTTGTCTCACTCATCACGGCGAAGAGAAGGGTCCGGTGGAAAACGACTTTGGTGGAAAGTTCGATTTTCAAATGTATGGTCGCATTGATTGAAGGGGACTGTAAATGAAAGTTAAGAAAAACCCTCTCACGTCAGGGCAGAATTGACACCAAAGTAGTTTTCCACTGGACCTTTTCTCCACTGACAATGTGTGGGAGGTGTGACTAAAACGCTGAACGTGCTTGTCTTGCTTGTCCTGCTGGAAACCTGCTTGTCCTGCTGGTATTGGTCAAATAGGTTAGGTTATTGTTATAGTTTATAGGTAAGAGGACCGGCGGCGATCAGGGGATCCAACAAGCTCTTCCAGAGCCTAACCTAAACTAACCAAACCTAACCCTAATCTAACCCTTACCTGGCCATTACCAGCAGGACAAGCACGACAAGCAGGACAAGCAGGTTCAGCGTTTTAGTCACTTCCATGTGGGGTTGGGGGAGCACGGCATCCAAAATGCTTGCCTCAGGAATCGGAAGCAACAAAATGCCGCGATGTGGCAGTGGGATCAGTGCTGTGCATTTCATACCTATACTGGGTTAACTTTGAAGAATTCTATAAAGGAGCTAACAAATCTTTAGCTGGTTCGAATATTCTGATGGAAGTGTTCGCCTGAATTGCCGACCACATCGCTGTCAAGTTGTCCAACTTTCGATCTGACCAATATGACCAATCCCAGTAATATGGAAACTGCTGTGCCAGATATTTATTCTGAAATTTCGACGTAACATTGTACTCCTGATGTAGGTATGTAGGGAAAAGACAAAATAGTAAAAAAAAGTCACAGGTTAAGAAATCATTGGTGTGCCTTGAACCTTTTGCTATCTCTTTCAATCAATCGATCGATCAGGCACACAATGTTTCATCATCAAAACCTGTCATTCAGTCAGTCGGATGTCTGCGATTTATATCAGTTGTTGGTCTCATGGTGAGGTGAAGTTTAGTGCCAAGCCGACTCTTACGAGTACGTTTGTCAACCCTTTTTCGCTTCGCCTCATGAGGCCCATATTTATTTGTGTTTCTCACCTTGGCGTTTGGTCCCCCCCACGCTTCCAGATGCAAAACATTTCTTTTGTTTTGCTTTCCTCTTTCCTCCAACAAAAAGTATCGAGTTGAAGCCATCTTCCCATTCACTAAAAACAGAAAAAACAGACGCTGTGAACATCTGGGAACTTGACGTTTTGTCTCTCTCAATCGCAAACAAAACACGCTTTCCAACGATTGAGCCCATTTTTGTTTTGCTGACGAACACAGCGCAGCCAGGGGGTAGACCAAACTCACGAATATGAAAGTTTTACATCGATCGAATTTGGTTTCCTGGGAAGCCAGATGTTTTCAGATTTTTACAGGGGACTCTTCCAAAAAAGGCCTCTTTCACTGCCTGCAAAAATCAAAATCAAATTCATTTTATTTATGGAGTTGCCTCCTCTCAATATTATTTACAATGCAAATATGTGTATATGCAAAACACATGAAAAAAACAGAATACAAATACAGCAATGCACAACAACAGTGGAGAAACTTAGTTACAAAGCCCCAAAACATTCCTCAAACGACCGTGTAAAATAGGAATACTGGGGGGTTGAGCGAAAACATTTCCTATAGCAATTCATTCCACTCAGAAATAGTTCGTCTTATGAATGTGAATTTTCCGACGTCCTTTTTACTGCTGATATGACATATTTTAAAAGCGTGGTCATTCCTGGAGTAGCACGATGGCACTTTAACGTAATGAAGCAAGTCACCCCAGCCACCAACATTGGCTAGAATTTAGAATAGAGCTAGAAGTCTGGCAATCTTTCTTCTGACAGCAAGAGACTCCCATCCAAGCGTGTTGATCATGCTGGAAACACTACTGAAATCTAAAATCGAAAATCTGAATTTTGGGCGAAATAACACATCACAACACATCCTCGGAGTGATTCTTGAGCATTGCATATTTTCAATTGGGATAGTTCTTCTACCAAAAGTCCTCGAATATACGAGTTGGGAAATTTAAAATTTGAAAGGACTGGTTAACACAGGCTCATCTAATTTCAACAGGGCTTGATGCAACTTCACGCCTTACACGAATGTCATGATGCCTTGCGGCGCATGCTGCTAAATGAATTCTAAATGGCGCCTGAGTTAACAATGAACTTCTATGATGTTCGAAGACTATTGGTAAGGAGGATAAGCTACTGGCCTGGCGCAGCTTGTCTGAAGTTTTTCACCTTTTGTACGAACACGCAAATCAAGACATGCCAAGGAATGGAAACACGTTTCGTAATATCTAACCCGTTGAAGTTTCGACATATTAAACGGTCTCATGTAGCAAAAGGTGAAAGCAGGAACAACAGGAAATTCTTCTGCCTCTGCCCTAGACTGCGTGATTATGATCGGATCCCTAAGTTTGTTAACGCAGTAGCTAAACTATTCGTAGAAACAAAAAGAGGCGATTAACAATAAGGGGGGCGAAAATAAGCGTCCGGCTAATTTTCGAAACCTACCGAAATCGCAGGTTGCACTGACTTCCTTGCAACAAAAACCTGATTTAACGAAAAAAATTAAAGCTATTTCAACCTGACAAAACCTTTCCTACACCACCTTGATCTTGCTCTTGGTTTCAACCTACCGCCTGGTCTCCCCCAGCCGCAAAAATGTAAAAAGTCTCCCAGCTGCAAAAATGTGAAAAAATCGGTCACCAGCCAGAATCGATCCCTGTGCGTCGGATTATTCGCAAAAGTCCAGTGCCTTGACCACCGATGCAGCTGCCGAACTCGCTTTCGAGGATGCCTTTGATCAAATGTGCTTGAAGAGCGTCTATAGGCCTATTCATGAAAATCACGTCAGCGCAACCTGCGATTTCGGTTGGTTTCTAAAATAAGCGATCAGGTAGCGAAGCCTCATGAAATCGATAAACCACATCAGCAGACCTCCAGTTGAAAATTGGCTTAACATTTGGATTGTCTTCTAAAATTCCGGACAGAAAAGAGAATTGTCCTTATATTCGGCCACCTATACAAGAAAATGGCCTTGAATAAGGGGACTGAACCTTGAAATTGGTCGACTGCGTTTGCGGACATCACAAAGGAAAGGTCAAACTCGTGAACTCTATTTTTCCGAACCGAGAATCTCGGACTATTGCGAAGCTCTTGTTGTTTTAACCTGCAACATTTCTGCTCACATTCAGCTCGCTTGAAGGTTCTTTTAACCCAGCTGGAAAATCCCACGCCAGCAGCAGTAAAACATTGTGGCCATGAATCCAACTCAACCGCATCCAACTGAACCAAAACGTGCCTTGTTTTGGTTGTAGTTCGGAACACGAGAACCTGCCGACATTGGACTGAAGGCGTTGGCACCTTTGCTCTGTGAGATACTAAAACTAACCCAACCCAAACCTAACCTCCTGACCAAACCGAGCCTAATAACCTAAACTGGCCGAAATAAGCGTGTTTGAAAGCTCGTTCATACCAGCATTTTTGAAATGTCGGCCAGTGTTCCGAACTGCAACGCTTGTTTTTTGCGTTCGGGGTTGTCGTTTGCTTTCCATAACAGAAGCTTTGGTATCTGACTCTCATCCGATCGGGGCTGTGGTATCTTTCAGGTTTCAGGCAGCGATGCGCCTTGTGGATGTGGTTTTGCGCATCTTAAGCGCAAATAACTCCTTAGCGGTTTTTAAGGCAACTATAGAAGAAGTAAGAAATCGGCCAAAAAGTGGAGCACTTCACGTATATACCTGCAGTAGGACCAAGAGCAAACTGACAACGAAGAACGGCAACCAGAATGGATTATGCCAAAAGGCGCTCTTTGCCAAATTGTAAATCTCTCTCCAGCTTTCTCCGCCTCTTGCTGATATAACGAAAGCGTCCGTATCGTCCTGTCGACCACGGCAATCTGTCCCTGCTACCACTTGGCCTTGGGCCAGATGGCTTGGCAGAAATGATGCCAGTGTGTCCAATTTCAGGTGGCGTCGATGGCTATCAAACTTGACATCCAAATTATTGTTTTGATTCTGGATGCTTTGCTGAAGTTGGGCATCCTGAATTCGTCGGAGGCGTGCGAAGGCTGAAGCCATTGCTTCGAGCTCTGCCGCCATGCTTCTTTTCCTTATTTCGCAGCCACTTGCATCACTTCGTCATTTCACGCCATTTTTATCTCAGCGGAATGACCAAAAAAAACTTTCTCGATCACAACATTTTATCCATGGTCCCGTCTTTAACATGCCCTTCCATTTGGGGCTCTATTTGATCGACAAATTGACATGTCTTGTAAAATAATCGGGAAATAAAATTTACCGATGTGTCAGGGGCGTTGTCCGCCATCGCGGTGCGGTGTAATTCTGAACAAAAAGATCCCCCATTTCCGAGATAATGACCGACAAAACCCGAAATCATGTCTTTTGTGAGACATGGAGATTGCACCATGAGTGTCGGTCGAGTTCCTTTTTGTTTGGTTTTGGATTCTCCAGAACAACAAGCTCTAAAAAGAGACTCAGAGATCAAATGTGTTCTGGCCCTGCATCAAATGTATTCCGGCTGAACCCACACTTTCTTTTTGCCAGGCATCTGCGGGTATGTGAACATCTTCAAGATGGAGGGCAACTCTTCCGCGCATAGCGTTGTTGAAACCTGCGGATTTCAACGCATTCCTTGGAAAAGGGGCCTTCGGATCTCCTAATTCCCTCAAATGGACATCACAAATTTCTCCAACTGAGCTTGTTTGAGTGATCTCTTTTGGAGTGACGATGCTGAACTTAATCTCCCAAGACTTTTTAACTATCTGAAAAGACCTATTTTTGAAGCTTTGAAGGGTCCATGTGAAAACACACCGGACATGGAAATGAGTTTTTTGGGCCAGCACTTTTAGCAGTGGTCGGGAAATAAAATACCAATGGTGTTGTCAGGGGTGTTGACTGTTTTCCATAATCGCGATGCAATTCTGAACAAAAAAGGGTGGGGCTTTCTGGGCTTTCCAAATCTTCGCGATCGACGATACATGCATCGACTCGCCCTATTTTACCATATAATCGACGGTCATTCCATCTTATTAATGCCTGATCCTGAATGTTATCGAAACCCCCCACTGAGAGTTTATAACAGCAACAGTAAGGCTCTTGTCAGGCCCATCTGTCACTCAAACCCTTACTTCGGTTCCTTTTCCCCAAAAACTGTTGCGGATTGGAACTCCCTGCCGGAGAACGTCATGTCGCCCTCTCACACCACCTTTGTCGAACATGTGAAATACTCTTTACGAGGGTTGATCAATAATTACTGAGACTCACATATTTCGAGCGACCAATTTCAAATCTCTGCTCATATGTATTTGAGGAATGGTCTTTTGAAAGAATGTCTGAAAGCATTGGGCTTGATTGCTTTTCCAGTTTTGTTTGCTCAGTAATTATTGATCATCCTTCGCAGAAAACTTGCCACATTCTAATTGATTTCTTTATCCGTGTGTCTTCTTTCGTTGATAAAATTCCGTGGCGAGTTTGCTTCTGAAATGGCAAGGAAATTCGACACATTGAATTGAGTTTTAAAAAAGTTTCGCCCTTGCGTCCTTTTTCGCAATTTTTTTCTTATTTTTTTAACCACCAAACATTGCATTTGTGGAGCAAGTATGGTAAAGAATGAACAGTTCCCTTATTTCCGAGATAATGACTGACAAAACCGGAAACCATATCTTTTGTGAGCCATGGAAATACCGATCCCATGAGTGTCGGTATAGAGTTCCATTTATTTGGCGTTAGATTCTCCAGATCAAATCTAAAGAAAACATTCGGAGGTCAAATGTGGTCCGACCCCTCACTCATCATCATCAAATGTATTCTGCGGATTTGGCCCCACACTTTCTTTTTGGGCAGGCATCTCCGGGTTTGTGAACATCGTCAAGGTGAAGGGCAACTCTTCACCATGTGGCATTGTCAAAACCTGCGGATTTCAACACATTCCTTGGAAACAAACAAGGGTCCTTCAGATCGTCAAATTTCCTCAAATTGGCATCTCAAATTTCTCCCATGCACTGATATTGTTCGAGTGATCTCTTTTGGATGATGATGCTGTACTCCCGAAACAACATTTCAACAATCTGAAAAGACCAATTTTTGAAGCAATGTAGGGTCCATGCGAACACATATCGGGTGCTGGGTCACAAAGACGACCGTTCTGAGGGCCCCGCATGTCTGGTAAAAAGTGGACCGCGCGGATGGGGGGATTTTTGAAGATGACACGTGTTGCCTATGCTTTCAGGGGTAACTTCGCAGGGGCAAATGCGGGGTTATGTACACACCTAGGCTTAGGTGCATTGCGGGTTTGCATACGCTCTAAGGGGCGCCAACCTTTCGCTGAAGCACCGCGCTTCCGCAGCGTCGCGCCGCAGGGCCACGCCGGTGCGCGTGTGAGCCTCGAGCGATCCCGAGATTCCTTCCGCCTCGCGCTGCACACCCAGGGGTCTCCCTACTGCACGAGAGTTCCCTCCCATTCACGGATTGCCGTGATGGGCAGCACTTTCTGATCTCCGGCTCCAGAGGCTCCTGTTACCGATTCAGCTGTGCAAATTTTCGCATCGGGACAAGGGCAAGGGAGGAAGTCAAATCTGCTGACCTCGGGCACCACAGGCTGATGTATGTTGTGGCTGGAATGCGCCGGCTGCGAAGATTGTGTGCACATGTACCAAACTGCGAAGAGCTGCAGTATTACTGATCGTCTGCGAGTGGGTCTGAGAGTGAGGCATGTGCTAACTCGTATCAGTAACTCGACAGCAGAAGCGTGAACTGACACTGCATTCTTGGCGAAATGAGGTGGGCCGGAATCTCCTTATGCCCCAGCCCCATGTCTGCAGGGAAAGGGTAGCTGTGTTGCGATCGTATGCCTATGCAGACCATAGTCTGCTTTGAAATGCACAACAGGAGCCGTTCTGCTCGCGAAGGTACCTACGTATGACCATCTTGCATGGCTCCCGTCTCAGCTGTCTCCTGTACTATGTCGCGGGAGGTAAACGAACTCAGGACCCCTAAATGAACTCAGGACCCCTGACCCTTCCGAGTCATCCTGATGCAGCAAACGGTGCATGTGTCAACTTTGATACGTAAATCCCGCAAAAGTGGATCGAAAGCATGATCCTGCAGCAAGCGCATGGGAACAACACACTCGTACGAGTACCCATAGCATCTACCGAAGGTACGCAAAGGTAAACCAGGATGGATGGAGCAAAAAGTGAGTCATCTCCTTTGTTTCAGTGTT
>JASGXE010017689.1:0-33059 GCA_030068105.1 Sinentomon sp. SZTP_YWyxl
CCACAAGGGTAACCCGTGGAAATGCCATTCCTCTGGAAATTGACATTGTCATGCATTGCATACTCTTCTTTGTTCACAGATAGGGTGTAAAATGGGGGGGCACGGGGAACCATGCTCTCTCCTTGCTTTAGGCGGGTGGCCATTTTCCAGTGTCACCGCAGTGGGTTAATCCCGTCTTCTGTGCAGTTATGTTTTCGTGTCCAGCAGCTTTTCCGATTCTTCACGTATTGAGTCACACATCATTCAATTCACAAAACACTTTGCAACCCGGAAAATGTGTTCATTGTTGATTATTCAGGAGTTTGGATAGATTTGGATGGATAGGATTGGAATGGATATGATTTGGATGAATAGGAGTTTGGATATATCGATTATTCAGGAGTTTGGATTATTCGCCACTCCCTCCCCTGCGGGCGGGGGAGGGAGTGACAAGCAATTCAGTGGCAAACCCAGACATGATGAGATTGATGACATCACGATACCAACACGATGGACCACTACTCTCTTGCGGCAGTTTGCAAGAGAGGAATCTGGAAAGGATGCCGGATTCGCAACAGGGACCCCAGAGGAAGAACCTCCGGCAGGGCTTTCAGTCCTTACCAGGTGTAAGAACACGTGAGATATAGGATATATTTTGGCCGTTTCCCCGGAGAAGTGCTTCCTCCTTGATAGATGTCTGTGTTCAAGTTTTGGAAGTCCTCAACTGGAAAGACAGCTTTTGTTCTCATTGGATGTGTTTTGGTTGGGATGGGATGTTAAAAATGCAAGTCAAAGTCAATTGACCTTTTCACAGTGTTATTCAATCGTCTTGTGGTCATTGCGATTTGCGGAGACAATACAGGCAAGGTCACTCATCTTCTGGATGGCCGGGCCTGATTTCATTCGGTGGGCACACTGCGCCCTCTGGGGTGTGATAACCCGACGTTTGATGCATTCTTGATCTGGTAGATAGATCTCCAAGGAAATAATCACACCTCCGGCCTCCTCCAATCAAACAATGTTTGGAAAGACTGCAGACGATGTGGCAGTGATCAGTTAAGCAGAGAAAGGGGACTGAGTATGAGAGGGTAAAAGCTGTGGAGGGCGTGAAGGTGGTCAAGCAAATGAAAGGTGTGTTTGTCTCAGTGACACTGCGCAAAACAATCGATTCTCGAAAGAGGAAGTTCCCATTTAAAGAGGCAATCAAATGTCCTGGCAGATTGGAGAACTTTAAAGGTCTGGTGAACACATGGGCCATCTAATTTTAATAGGGCTTGATGCAACTTCACGCCTTACACGAGTGTCATGATGTGTTGCGGCATATGTTGCCAATGATGAATGTGTGAATTTTGGTGGCAGAGAAACGAGAACCGTCCGTCCAAAACACAAGGGGGAAGTGTGCAGCCCATGCAAGAGAGAACATAGAGGCAAAGAGTTGGATTATTTCCCTGTTGTGGACCTCTCGTGTGCTGTGCAGTGCTCTCGCTGCATCCATTTTTATTCGTGGGACATACCAGTTTTATTTGGCCTCTTTGCCATTGGGCACTCGGCCAGGTGGCAGGAAAAGGCTGCAGAGGCCCAGTGACAGAATGTCCCCATTTGAATTCTGAGGTGTGGAATTGGTGATCTCAACGAAAACAAACAAATGTGTTGTGAAAGGGCACTTTCAACGTTTTTGATTTTGAGTTGTGGTTGAGATGATTGCAGTATCATTTTCGCTTCTGATGGAAACCTCAATTATTAAAGTCCACTTTATTTTTGGGGATGAGATCTTGATAATTATTTGGTGATCCCCGACGTTTCAAAGGGAACTTTGCCCTTTTGCCCCCAATTCTACAAGCTGTTGGGGTTTCAATGGGAGTGGTGCCCTTTCTAACATCAACAGCTTGCAAAACGACACGGGTATACAAAATCTAGACAAAATATGGTCTCCAATGCAGACGTGATCCTCCCACAAGCGTCATGTGGGTGAGGTGTGGCTGGCCACTGAGACAGATGTTTATAAGCAACCATATTGAACCTTTTCAGCCAACGATGCTCAAAAGGGCACTCGTCCTGCATCCACTTCATTCATACTATTATTTCCACACCAGTCCCAGTCGTGGGGAGATCAAGACGTTGCTTGATCATCTTTGACGTGGGATGAGTCTGAAATAACCTGCAAACAAATGCGATGCGGACTTGAGTTTGATGGTCCCAACAAAAAAAATTTTCTCATCATCGCCCTCATTTTGGCTTCACGTGCGAAGTGCCATTTTGAACATCATGAAAACAAATCAAGCAATTTTAGCAACTGTGTTGAGAAGTGGGACACCTTGCAGAACCAGGGGGGAAACCCGGTTCTGGAGAGATTGGCACTCTCCCGCCCCACCCAGACCCACAGCTGTATGATCGCATCTGGCATGAGATGGACATTGATTGGTGTGAGTGTGTGAAATGATTCCATCCTGTTTTCATCTGCCCCAAAAAACTGGGAAAATTATTTTTATTATGGATTTTTTCAAAATATACTTGCATTTTTCTTCGAAAAATCAGTTTCTGGATGTTGATAATTTTCTTCGGGGGGTGCGGGGGTACCTACTTGGTATTTTAGGGGGGTATTTTTGTGCGGGGTACTTGTTCCATCTCAGTTGAAAATTATTTCATAAAAAAAAAGATATTGCAAGCGGGTCTTGTAAAAGATTTCAATTTTTAAAATATTGCAAATGCGGGCATTTTTGTTACCCCGGTTGAGGTTTACCCACCACCCCAGTTGAATTTTCTCAAATTCACTGGATTTGCACCTGGCCAGAGAGGGAGAAAGGTCCCAAAAAAGGCCAAATACCTTCTGGTCTTCACACACATTGGTGATTGCAAACCTCAAGAAGAGCAGTTTCATGACTGATCAATTTTTGCTCACTCCTGAAATTGCAATGCCAAATGAGAGCGTTTCATCTCCCCAACCTGGCCCCAGGCCTCCAGTCGCCTGTCCACTTTTGATTCAAAAAATATTATTCTCAGTTGTACAAAAAAGGAGCATTGGATCCAGGGGTCAGGGGAATGCTTTTCCAAGTTGCAAGGTGGATCCATATATTGTAGTCGAAGACAATTCTGGAAGCCCTAGTTGTGTTCACAGGTTCAAAATCGTTTTACCCTGTGAATTAGTGAGACTAAGTGTAATGACCGTTTTGAGGGTGGCTGTGTATATGTTTTAGTTTTTACCTAAAAATTCACATTTTATTCACTTCGCATCAGGTTAAAAATTCTGATATGGTTTGGAATCTGTTTCACATTTAATTCCCAACGCATAAGATTTATAATTTCCGATCTGGTTTGGAATGTGCTCTGCAACAAGTGTCCTCGATTACGTTCTCCTCCTTAATCTTTGGAGACATTGAAATTTATATTTTATGATGGATGCATAAAATCATTTTCTTGCTTTTTTGGATAACGATCGAAATAATTGTCGTTTTGAAAGAACCAATTCCAACTCCAACTGGCTGTTCAAACATGATTATTATCCTCCAATTTCATGCCTGGCCGGCTTTTTGTCGTAAAACTGATCGATTCGCATTAATTGAAAACTTTGCTGACCCATGACAGGTCGGATTTTATAAATGTAACAGGATGTCCTACACTGGAACTTTTTTCGCTTTAAAACCTACAGTCTAAAAGTTTAAACCTACAGTTTAAAACCTACAGTCCATCACGTGTCTTGTCTCAAAAGTGCATTCAAAGCCCAGTCAACCACAAAATCTCAAAAATACATTTAAATCATGTATTACCAATCTCAAAAATACATTTTCCGCCTGTTTACGACTCTTCCATGAACTAGGTATCTGTCATCTTTGCCTATAGAATGTTGAAAATTAGCCACCAGAAAAAAGTACCAAGAATCCGTTTTCCCAACACATCTATTTCTGAAGATATACCGACTCACGAGTAATTTTTGGAAAAACGTCCATTTGATACTTTTTCAACACGCAAGGCATTCACAGATTGCAAGTCAGGCAGAAAACAAAAATCTCTCATTGCATTTCTCACCATGGGGTGTTCGTCTGAATAAATTCACAGGCAAAATTTTGCCTCCATCCCACTGTTCAGAAGTGGTGGGGCAGGGGCAAAAATTTACTCCTTACAGGAGCAAATTAATCCAGACTTGAACTCCCCACGGTCAGAATCTTTTTATTTAAGGGGGGGGGCAGATAAAAATTCAGATTCCGTGTATTAACCGATAAAGTTAAATTTGGCGAACATATTTGGGGGTGCCACCGAAGCACGCTTAAAAATTTTAGCCTCCTGGCTCACCTGATCAAGGTCTGGCAGCCATTTATTTAAAAATATCCTACCTGAACTTCGATAGGTGTCCTGTAAAACTAGCGGGGAATTTTTTAAGTGTGCACATGTAAAAATGCTCAAAATTTCATGAAAAATTAAGCGACAGAACAAGAAAATTTTGATATTTTTACTCCTTTAATGTGTTTTGGCAGTTTTGTTTACACCTGCGATGTTCAAGCTCCAAATTCTGGAAATAGAGCCACAGTGGCACTTTGGATAAGATATCTGAAATTCCGATTTTGTCACTCAATTTAGGACAAATCGAGGCAGCAATCGCAATTGGTCTTTTGTTTCCAGTTACATTTATACCGGAAAGAGAAGTGACCACGACCCATGAAAGGTACTCGTAGTACGACTAGTGGTGTACAAACTTTTTAAGCAAGTTTGTTCTTCCTTTATTTTTAGACGTCTACTTTTAAAAAGTGGTGAATTTGGCTTTAACACCGGACTCAATGTTGAGCAAATGAAGTCACCCTGTTTTCTTTCTTTTTCTCGAAAATAACTGGAAAAGCTACAACCAGCAATGTGAAAATTACACTTTTGCCAAGTTGTCAATTTTGCCTTCATTTCTTCAGAAGTTTACTTTTTCCTAGCTGGTCTCCAAAAGTGGAGTGAGTTCTGATCGTTCAGATCCAATCTGAACGATGTTGGGTTTATTCATAAGCAAACCTAACCACGTGCCAACAAGAGGTTACCCAAAAATTTCAAAATACCCAATAAGTATTTGTTGGCCAGCAGTATATTTTGGGCAAATTTTCGCCTGATTGACAACTGCAGGCTCAGACTTTGCGAAGAATCGGGGAAAAGTATGTTGAAATAAATTTAAGTGGGATTGACACTGTGCTGCACTGGTGTTGAAGCATCTGTTTTGCTGTGCATATTTCACAGGTTGGTACACAAAGTTTCAGCCCAAAATGTAGAATTTGCATTTGGGAACCAGACCCATGGAGTAGGACTGGATATGTTCATCTGAAATTGTGAAGTGCCCACTAAGAAGTCATCCTATCGTTATTTCCTGGCAAAAAGTCCCAGGAAATTCGGGTGGGTGTGGGTGGTTGCGTTACAATGATCTCTTTTATTGTTGTAGACACTGGTCCAAAGTAACGGAATTTTGCTGGTTCGAGTGGAAAATAAAGTTTACCCTGTTCATTCCATTTTGCAATGGAATGTTGGCTGACGGAGCACAGCTCTACAACCCATCTGAACCCTGATCCTGCCTTTCTTCTGGAACTGTAGAAAGTGTTGAAACAGTAAGAAATGTGCCTCCCATGTGGAGGCCGGAAAGACAAAAAATGGCACAACACGATGGAACTCAGAATCAAACGACAAAACCGTTGAAAGTTCTCGCAAAAGTTCAAGAGCACTGCCTACAGATCATTAAGGAAACAGATAGCTCTAGCATGCCTCAACTTTTCGATGACGAATGATGACACCCAGTTTACCCGAATCCGCTTGAATGGCTGGGGAAGCAGCAAGGAATTGCAGGTTGAGTGAGATCACAAGCTTCGAAAACAGAAATCGAAGTTCCGGGACCCGTGAACACAGGAAGAAGCCATGCGCATCGCCCCCAAAAACATCTCTTTCCCTCCACCAATCTAAATTCCATTCTTAGGTGCTAGTGTCAAAAACAACTGCTTCACTTCCAGTGGCGTAGCTGGGAATCGCGGGGCCCCTCCACGAACTAGTTGTGCGGGGCCCCTAAAATTAACAGTAAAATTCTGCGAATAGCAAATGATACCCATACCAGTAGGAGGAGGAGCCGAATTGCACTCTTACTATCCTGCACCAAATCTAAATGAACAACAATGTCGTTCGCTACAAAGTGAAACGATGGCAAAAATTTGTTACGTGTTTCCTTAACTGTTTCTGGGATGTCTCTCCATCCCGCTTTTGCGGAAGGAAGTTTAGCAGTTCATTTTTCATTCTGTTTTTGAGGCGCCGCGCGGGGCCTCTTCGCCTGCGGGGCCCACCCGCGCCGCGGTCCTTGCGGGCCCAGTCGTTACACCACTGTTCACTTCGCTTGTGGGGTTTGGGCACAAATACAAATGAGGCAATAAACACCAGTTTAGGAAAAATATAAAATATCTTTATTCAAGTTCCAATATGGAAAACCCCCACAACAAAAAATGCTATTTTGGTGTTCAGAATTACTCAAACCTAACTAAAAGCCTACTTTTCCTATGGTCACCTGAGGTTTCATTTCCAAGGGTCTCGACACCACGATGTGGATACGACGTTTGTAGAAGATGGACCACAGATCAAACAACGACGGATAAGGAAGAAATAGCAACCAAAAAAGAAAGAAGAAAGAAATACTTTTGCAAAAACTGCTAAAACGGAGCAATTGTTGTAGCCAGATTCCCGACAGCGTGTCAACAACTTGCCACATTTCGACAGAATAATCCCCAACAAACATATTATGTGGAAAAACGACAAAAACGAAGAACGTATTTAGAATGTAGGGTGACAGAAAAACGCAATACCAGCATGTACCTTCTAGGTGGCCAAAGAGTAAACCGAAACCATCCGGACCGAACCATATCAGCGAATTGTTTCAACATGGGCTCATGGGGACGTTTTGACATTAGCGCAATGAAGAGGCACTCAAAAATCTCCCTCGTTTACCCGTGCTATTTTGTTTTGTCTCGATCACTGCTAGCTACACTGCTTGCAAGGCTGGGGGTGTAACCCCCCACCCCCGTTTAAAAAATATTCCACACAAAAACATAACTTATATTTTTGTGTGGAATATTTTTTACATTACTTCTCTTTTTCCTCATATTATGTCCCCAAAAGTATCCCCAAAAGTTTATGTTCAAATGGCACACCCTCTGACTTTCAACAAATTGGGCACGTACGATGGCAGAAAATGTACTGAACACTAAACTTGTTGGGCCACCCTGAATGAGCCTGTAGAACCAAGGCACTGTCAGTATGCAAATGACATAGCATTAGTGAAACAAAAGCCAGTTCCGTGTCAAAGGTCATCCTACAATGCACAAAAGGTCCAAACACCTCCCCATTGTATAAACGTACAACTAAGTTCAAAACACAAGAGGCAGAAAAATGATAACCAGAAAATTCCAACAGCGTGCAAATTCTGTGTTACATACATGACATCAACATATCACAGATATTGCAAAAATATGTCCACCTTCCGTATTTTGCGATATTGACTCGAATAAGACACATGAAGCTGGAGACACACACGCCACTCCCCAGAAACAGACAAGGAACCAGGCATGTCTCACAATGCCAATCTCGACAGCAGGTCAAGGGTCACCTGTCCCGACAGGGGGTCAAGGGTCACCCATCCGTCGCACATGAATCACTGATCTGTCGCGTTCCCTAAAGCTGATGAAGAAATGTGCAATTGGAACCGTTCCGGCACCCACTCCGAGAAGTGAAGTGTCGACAAGGGACTCGACCAGCTTTTGGATTAAACCCTGAAAGAGAAAAGAAACACATTTGGATAATCTTGTCAAATCCAAAACATTAGGAACACTGGATTGTCCGTAATTACCTGAATTGAGGCCATTTACGGATCTTCTGACTCAAAAAAGGTGACAGACCAGGAGCTGAAACTACTCAGTCGTCACCGAAGCTACTCAGTCGATTCGAAAATAGCCTCAATTCAGAAAATTACTGAGTGTTTGTAAAACGGATCGTGGTGCCAGGACAGAATTTGAACACCGGATTCCGATTTACCAGAGAAATATCTGCCAAACACCACCTCCTTTCCACACCAACCAAGACCACTTCCCGAAACTGCTGAGATGGCTTCAAATAAAACAGAGACACAATATGTTTGCACCTAATTCCCTGTGCGGAATGAACAGTTTCTGATCGAGATTTCATTGTTGTTGCGGGAATTCTGATTTCCCTTCTAAGAAGAATGAACTGCAAAGCTGAATGATATTCGGTCAGTATTCCCCGAAAAATGCAAACAAAATTCCTCAATAATTCAGATCTTTATGGAAATTCTTGAGTTAAAAAAATTCACCTTTCGTTTTGTTTTCTTTGGCATCAAGAAAGTTAAAAAACACTGTGGAGATGGTGTGGACCTTTTTGAGCAGAATCACATCAGATTAGTGATTTAACCAAAAAAATAATCTCGAGGATAAAATAACAAAATGCCGAAATGACAAATTATTTAAACGGAACTAATCAATAATTAGTCATCCATTCATGCATTTCTGGGCAGCTTTGGAATGCCTTGCTTAGCATCCAGTTAATCGTCTCTGTCTTGATACTTTTTATTTCCAGGCCGATTCAAATGTGGGGTTTGACACCATCTGGTATTGTGCAATTCGCAATGGACGACAGCTAGCTGTCACCAAATTGTTGGTGGCTCGCAACGGGAACACTGGGTGGAAGTGTGTGAAGGCTGTTGCCAAGCTGACACAGTTATTCGCCATCGGTTTGGTTTGGATGACACAGTTTAGGCAAATGAACCCCCCGACGATCCAAAAAGACCAAAAATCTGATTCGTCGCTTGCTCTCCTTTTTTGAAGACATTGCGAGCATTTGGACCACCCATCATGGACAAATTTTGCACAAACACAAATTAGCCATCAAAATGTTGTGAACTGCCATTGACGATGGCCACACTTTGAATGCTTGACGATGGCCACACTTTGAATGCAATTTTCTTCCACGGTTACATGACTGTCCACCTTGGCCAATTCATGCACTCGCTTGCTGGCCGGATGCTTTTAGAGCTGACACGAGGCCAGGTGGGCGGGTCAGGGATACGAGTTTAAGAAATGAGTACGCGTTTGGGCTCCCGATTTTGCGCGTATCGAAAAAGTGAAAAATAAAGCCAATCGAACCAAACCTAACCTGTCTAACACACCTAACCTACTCTAGCCAAACCTGACCTGACCAAACCTAACCCAACCTTTTTCCATTGTTTCTAGCGTTTTAACCCATTTTTGGAGGGTCGGAACTTTAACACGGAGTTTGATGGAAAAGGGCCCAAATGCGTACTCATTTCTTAAATAAGCATCAGGGATGCAAGAATCAGAGTTCCTGGTTAGCGATCTGGGGCGCTCTGCTACCAGCAGGAGCAGCTAAAGAAATTTTGCCTAAATTTTGGGCACAATAATCGTGTTCTGGAGCAAATTTCTTTAATTTCCCATTTTTTTGCATTTCGTGGTTGAATTGAACAGAACAGATGATGCCTATGAAGGTGTGTCAGTGGTGGAAAAAAATGCTCTGAGCTGTCGCTTGTGCTGCTGCTGCTCCTTTCCCAGTCACTATCAAAACATACCCCAGACCCTCTGCAAATCGTGCAGTCTTCAATGCACCAGAGTGGTTAGTTCAGCTGCCACAAGGCAGGTAAGGGAGGGAGCTGAGTTCATTTTAAGGGGAAACCCACTACTTTTCGGCCATAAGGTGATCTCCAGTGCCAGTTTTTTTTTTGGACCCGTTCCGCCCCACACACACCCCTTTGTCTAAACAACAAAAAATACTGCCAAGAAACCATTGCCGACTATCTCGAACAATGCAACGAACCTCAGGTGGTCAGAACGGACAGACTTTTTAAGTGCGACAAAAGACCCACGTCAGAATGGACAGATTTTTCACATCAGACTTCCTCAGATCGCCTGTCCAAAACAGATTTGAAGTGGCAACAATGATCATCGCAACAATGTGCAATGATGATCAATGCTCCATTCTCCTTTGCACATTGTTGCAAGTTACAATCTGTTTTGGACAGACGATCTGGAAAAGTCTGATGCAAAAAATCTGTCCATTCTGACGCTGTTTTTTGTCGCACTAAAAAGTCTGCCCATCCTGACGCGGCTATATATGTTGCGAGACTTATGCCTCATGGCCATAATTTTATCATTTGGCAGACAATTACTTTACAGAAGCTTACACACCAACTTGTCATTCTATTCATGAAGTTGAGAATTCGTCCCCAAAGTCGGTGTGGCAGACTTTGCGGAACAAGACCGTTCAAAACATGTATTCGAACGAGTATGTGTTCATAGAAACGGAAATAACCCATAAAATTAACCAACCTCTTCCGCCTCGGTCATGATGAGGCGGTGGTCCACTCCTATGATGAGGTGGTGGTGGTGGTCCACCCCGATTGAAATAACCACCCCTCGGCGGACCACGACCTCGATCAAAATTCCCTCGCATTGGCGGACCATCAATATGCCTCGGCGGACCATGGTTTTCCATTGGGCCTGGTCCAGGGCCTCCCATCGGAGGAGGCCTTCCAGGTCCTGAATACGGATACTGGTTAGGCGGCATATTCGCAGGATATCCAAAATATCCTTGAGGAGGAAATCCTTGAGGGTTGTATGGTGGTGCTTGACCATCGGGATAGCTTTGCGGATCCCGAAACTGGTCAGGATAAGGCATGTTGTGTTGGTCCATTGGCATCCCCATTGGACCAGGGTACATGTTTGGCATGTATCCCGGTATCATCGGGTTCATCGGGTCATAGTCCATCATGTTACCACTGGGTCGATCAACGTAGACTGTACCGGCACCCCCCTGAAAAGACAAAAAGAGAAAAAAAATGCAAATGATGACGTGAGGCAGGGTGAAAATGAAGAGCAGAAACTCAAGATTTGGGGGATGAAAAGAACCATAACAGACCTTGGCAAGTCTTCCTTGAAATCAACAACGGCGGACCAAAAATGGCTCCAAATTGCCAACCACACTAAGACTCCCTGTAAAGCAACGCTGGCTGGATTCTCGATCAGTATTACTCACTTTGGAGTGTTTCATTCAGTGAGCTGCCTTGCATGTCACTGCTGCAAATCTGATAACATCAGTCAAGAACTGAATTATTTACATATTGGAGAAAACGCACTGCTAAAATGAGAGTTACACCAAGTTGGCACCAAAAAAGAAGGTTCCTTCAATATTCATATTTGGCAATCATTGTTTCTGTCATTAAGTGAATCAAATATGAACAGCTGGAAACAGGTTTGCGACGGCAATGATCCAACATTAAGGACATTTCTTCGATGCTAAAGGCCAAACATTTCTGCTGAGATGCAAAGAACAGATCCTGAACCAAAATTACCGACCACTGAACCTTCCCTATCTCTTGTTATTGCTGATGCGAGCCCAGTCCTTAAATTCCACATTTCAGTGGTAAGTATTTTGGAAATGGTTTCCGACTTTGGTGTTGCGTGGACAATTCTACGGTTAGCTGAGAAGGTTTATACATAATGTGGTCCAGTCTGCATTTCCTCCTTCCACCAAACTGCAGGTTTTGTTGTTGACGGTCAAGAAAACACAAGAATGAAGAAAGGGCCGACAAAATCAGGAAGGACAAGATTCAAACAAAACGATGCATGCCGAAATGAATTAAAATGAAATACATGGAAAAAATTTCAGAAATAATTATTCAATTGCTTCGCTATACCAGAGGCTCGACATTTGTGGTGGAGTCCATGTGTAAGATAACCATGTGTAGATAAACCATGGGCAATGATCGAAGTGTGTGTGGAAAAAACGTTCCCATTCTCCAGGCAACAAATATTCTAAAGCTTTCACTTTTGAAAAAAAGAGGAAATCAAATGTGAGAGAAAAACACAATAAATGTTTGCATCATAAATCGAGAAAGCTATTGCGACTGAGTTTTTAGGTCACCCAACTCCATATCGGAAAGTTTTCTGAGTTGGAGAAAATTTGAAGAGTTTCAGAAATGGCAAATTTCGTGCCTATTCCCAATAAGGTGAACATGAAAAGAAAGAAAAAAAAAACTTTTATTTTTTGCGAAAAATGGGGCACCCCCGTATCTGCACTCCGACTCACCTCATACCTTGCCCATTTTCAGCTACAGTTCCGAGAACTGGCCTTTCATGCCCAAATGACGATTCACCATTCTTCTACTTGGGAACAGGCATCCCTGCATGGGTTTCATAACAATTTTTGAAACACTCGTAATTGCCTTTTTCTCCTCTCCTGTTTTATTTAGCCCTGGTCTTTTTCTGAGCACCTCACACTGATTCATTTCCCAATCATTTCACTAACCTTCCACCCGCCTCCCTCCATCAAGACCCTTGAGTCGCTGAACAAATCCTGGCCACCCCTGTCTTTCCCATCCAAGCTTTTTGGTTCCGGCCACTGCAAGTGTCTGTGGTCACTGATGTTCTGTTCATTGCCGGTCATATCTTCTAGTGGAATTTCTTTTGGCTCAAGGGTTTGCAATGTTTCACTGATATCGGGTTCCGTTGCGGAGTCAGGAATCCTATTTTCAAAAATAAAGGGGATGTAAGATAGCAGGAATATTAAAAATGGAGTCTTGAGCTGAGAAAGGGAAGAAGTGGAAAATGAGTTCGTAATCCGGAAATGAGAACTTCCTGGAAAAATGATTTTGAATGTAATTCAGGTCCTGCAAGAGGTTTGGTTTCATGTATCCTACAATGCCAGTGAGTTTTTTACTTCATCCTGTCACTGTGAAAATCTCTACAAAACTGTGTTTGTAGGAAAAGCCTGTCCACAAATGGCAACTGAGCTATGTGGATGTGAGTGTGCACCCCATGAAGAATTTTCTGTGATCGGGAGTAGTTACACTCCCAATCTCAAGAAATTGCTCAAAAAACACACCAATAAGATTTAATTCCGAACAACATTTCCTACTGTCGGAGAGCCGTTCCTTTTGTTATTCGACCCACACCATTTTTACAAGTGCCCTCCGATATTTCAGGTTGGTACCTTTTCAATTGTCATTGCTGCCATTTTGACCTGAGTTCAACAGTGACAAACTCATGCTCCAAACGATGAATTCCAGCCAAATCTCTCGACCTGACAAACGAAAATGCCAATAAAATTACTGCCAAAAAAAATTGAAAACAATCACCTCCTGAATGGAGGCTCCCAAAGTACATGCCATCGAGAAAAAAAGCGCTTCAAAATTCAGCGTTGTTTTTTGAAGAGGAAGTAAACACGAGAAACTTGCGTTTCTTTGCTGAAGTAGAGGGCTTGCAGGACTCCTTTTTCTCGCACACCCTGTATCTCCCGTTCCCTGCTGTTGCAGCCAAACTCAACGGGTGGAGTTGGAATGTCGATTAGGATGAGCTTCTTCCAACTGAGTTTCTCTTCCATGACATCGTCGTTAACTGTAAAAGAGAATGGAAAATTGCCGCTGTAACAGAGTTGTGGCAGATTGGCGAAATTATTTGATTTTTACGAAAGCAATCATGACTGATGAGTGATTGGCAGCACCATCGTGGGCCTTGAGGACAGCACATTACAGCAATGGTGGAAGCAAAATAAAATGCCTTCAGATGTTTCATGCTGCAGTTTTGAGCATCGGTATGTACACCACACCTCCTGAAGGTGGAGGGGTGGCAGATGATATTGATTCAAAAGATTAAAGATGATATTAATTTCTGCATTAACCAACACATTGAGCACACCACGACTGCCACCTTAACTACTCGAAGGTGGCAAACGGACCCCCATTTTATGATCTGCATCCTAGCTTCATTGTAAGTCTTTTATCGTGCACTTGGAAAAAGTTTATTCGCCACGATATTTGATGTACTCTTATGGTTTGTTCCCAAATCCGACCTTACGCAGCTCTTTCTCATGAAGAGCCCCCAACCATTGTCTGCTGCAAAGCTAAAAATGCAACTTTGGCTTTCTTCGTTTCCTTCATCCAACACAGTGATTTTAAAACCAAAATAATGCAGAAGTTTGAAATGTCTTTCAAATGACGCACCGACTAAATGCCAAAGTGTAATAGCCCAGTTGAAGTTGATTCTGGGAACGGTCTGCACCCCAAATTCAAAGAAAATTTAAAAATTCTAAATGAAAAGTTCTTTTCACGTTCATATTCAACTTTCTTCAAAACGAACATTTGCTGAACATTGGACCCTTTTATTTGTAGCATAAGACTGCACAATAATAAACCATTCTAAGAATTATCGCCAGTAAATTTCTCGAAAATAATTACACAACTTGAGAATTTCTCCATTTGCTTCTAACGTCACTCAATGATATTCATACCACCAATCAGAATTGGACACCATAATTGAAACTGCAGTTAAAAGCTTGTTAAACCCATACCTGCAGTTTCCCATCAAAAGTGTGACCAGAAAATGGGAAAGCCGAGAGAAAGACTCAGTGGAACTCATCTGCAAAAACTTCCCCGTGAAGCAAATCATGACCCCAACCCCATTTCATATCTAAATTCCTTGGTGCACAAAGATAAAGAGTCACTTGGCCCCATGAAGAGGAGAGTATGCTCAACTTTAAATAGACCACCAACAGTTAAGTGGCACCTAAAGTGCAACAATGGCCCATATGATGCAACAATCGTACACCTGCTTACCAAGTTTCCGGGCCATTTGAAAGCACTGAGCTTCCCGTAGCCTGTCTTGATGCATCATGTCATTGAAATTCCTGGTAACATTGGCTGTAAAAAATAATGCAGGAATATTCAGAGGTACCTACAAGAGGCAAGAATGTTATGAATGCCAATGCTGAAGGAATGTGCTGAAAGGAAGCCCGAATGGATGATAAGGGGAATGAATTTTGATAACTGGTCAGTAGCATTTTAATTCTTTCTCTACCGGATCTTTCGAGCAATTATTTCTCTGTATCAGGTCAACATCCAAATATCCATGTACGCTCGCACGTCTACACATTACTTTTTGTGAGTTTAAGCTGGGATAATGGACCTGTCATTTCAGATTTTTGAGCGTCAAAAGATAACGAGTATTCAGATGGCAAAACCATCCCTATACGTGGACGTGCCAGCTGGTTGGGACCTCCGTCGCTGAAACTACTCGTCTAAATGAGCTCATCAACCCAACAATCCACACCAGACATTTAATTTGTGATTTTCAGCCCATTCCAAGTCACACATCCTCTGGAAAGAGCAGCCATTAAGATTAAATGTGTCGACAAACCTAGGTCTGGAGTGTAAACTGAGCCAAAATGAAGTTTAGAGCGTGCAAGCTGGTTATGAAGTGGTTTTTGTGAATAAATCACCTGACCAAACAAGGGCAACCCTGTGAACCTGTCTGCAAGTGCAATACACAAGGGAAAAGGTATGGCTGGCAGAACGAAGGGTTCTTAGTTTTGGTTCTTAAGGTGGCCTTCCCACTTGCCGGACGTCAAAGCTGATCCAATTCTCAACTTGAGACAGTATGGTACACGAACCTACTGCTGACCAGCGGTGTCTCATCAGTCCCCAGGAAAGCCGGACCGACTGACATTCTAAATGAGCACCCCCGATAAAAAAAAAAAAAAAAAAAAAAGGTAGACAGGCACTTACTTCGTTCTGATTCATCGAGTTCAAAGAAGAATGTCTCCTTGAGTTTGGAGTCCTCGACCCATTGAACGCTCTTCTTTTTGCCCCCACTCGGCCGGTGATAAACCAAAATACTGGTGTAGCTACGTCTCCTCTTCTCCGCCGGTCCAGACGATGGGCTTCGCTTTTTGTCCGATGGGCTTGAGCCGTCGTCACTCGGTGAAGGGGCCACCGATTTGTGGTTGAGCATTGCCTTGTCCTTCATACTTTCCTTCAGAGAGTCGATAACCTCTTGTGTTGGCGTAGGAACTGTGCATGCAGAGAAACAGAACAAAAATGTTAACCAGCTTCGAGAAATGGGCCTAGATTTCATTGAGATACGAAATATGTAATGCATCTTCAAGAGTGTGAGAAATAATAGTATCCTTACGCATGTGACCACATCAGGTGGTTTGGCATCCCCAGCATGGGGGGACAGGACACATTCCGAACAAAACTGAAGAAGGTTGTGCCATTTTGCCCCAAGCATTGTGCATTTGCAGATCCGTTGGGTCAAAATTTCTTCATCCTTCAAGTCAAAATTTCTTCATGTGTTACTGACAAGAATCTTGTCAGTAACACATGAAGAAATTTTGACTCCAGAGAGAGAACCCCCTGGACTCTCAGCAGAGAGTCCAGGGGGTTGATCGCCCTAGGAACAGCCCGCATTCAAATATTTTATGAAGTCTCAAGTTTGCAGCATTCAACAACAATTCGATGTAATTGCAAACAATATCTAAAAATATGAAAGGGTAATAAAAATTGAAGAATGGTGTCTGAATAAGACTTTTTTGAGGAATGTTTGCGCTGCTGTCTTTTCAATTAAAAAAACACACTTACTGTTGCTTAATCCATTGTCGTCAGCTTGAAATCGAATTAAAATTCTGACGATCAGTGATGATTGTAATTAGACTTCAAGCTGCTGACAATGGATTAAGCAACACCAATCGACAATCCAATGTGGGATCTGAATGGTTCCGACTTTGACTGAGCCTGGCAAGCATAAGTTTTGTGGTCATGTTAGATTCAGAACACATTATGATTTCTCAAATGAGGAAAACAACAAACAGTTTCACCAAGTCTCATTGGAAGACTTTTGATTTTCGAAGGCATTTGATGACGCATCAGTGGTGGTTTGTGGTGTTGGTACAGATCAATTCTGGTTTGGTTTAGTTTTCTTCCGTTCACGCGTTGACGGCCGACGGGCTGTGCTGTGCACAACCGCCGGCAAATATCGTCAGTGATAAATTCTCACTCCGAATCATCCACTGCCGACCAACGAAGCTGCGCCGTGTGACCCCACCCTCGCTTGGAGTGAATTCGAATTATGTGCATAAATATTTTCATTGGAATCAGACAGATACAACCAGACTTTCTTTGTATGAGGGGAGGTGTAATGTTCGGTGTAATGTTCGGGAGGTGTAAATCGGGTTTTTCTGGGGCTCAACTTCCAGAAGGAAACCAGCTAAACACCTGCATGTTTGGTTTTGGGAACCTTAAATCACCGAAAAATAGTTTTTAAATTAGATGAAATTTCGAACACCCTGTCAAGATGTTTGGGTGGAAATCACGAGCACCAGTGTCATTCATGCTTGAGATGGACCGGAAAAGTTGTGGAAGGTCAAGACTTGTTTTGTTCGAAAACCAAATTGACGGCAATAAACAAAAAAATTCCCCTACCAGTTTCCAAATATTGAATATTTGGATATTCAGTTTCTAAGTATGAATAGACCTATTTGGAAAATAGTGCTTTCCTAACCTTTCAAGGTCACTGCAATAACAGCCAAGAATGCTCATCAAAAGGATGGGCCTTTCACTGTTTTTGTCCAGGAAAATCAAAGGGCTTTATGCAGCTGTGGTCGCTATTGCTTGAAATTGTGTTTTGCAATTGTCTGATAGATGGCAGCACATATCCGAATTCAGAATAATAAAATCTAATGTCAGTCAGGGAATGGACTGTAAAATACACCGTGGCCAATAAATGTGCTCTAAAACCAAAAATGACAAGCCAAATCAAATCTAAACTGCCATTTAAGATTATGATGAAGAAGTTTCCCGAGCACAACAAGAGAACTCGGACACAAGACTCAAAATCAGCGCCTGGACATCCAGAATGTGGCAATGGCCAAAATTGGTAATGACCTTCTGGTTCTTAAGGGAGATGATGAATGGGGCTTCAAGCTTCATGCTTGAGAGTTACAAACCTTGATCCAAAGCTGTAATACCTAACAGCTGATCCCTTACCCTGTTTTGATTTGGGGCTTCTCAGCCCTGCAAAAACTTCTAAACAAGTAAAAACCCAGCGTATCCACAACGTATCAAAACGAATTTAACCAAAATTGCAGAAAACGAATTTAACCAAAATTGCAGAAGGGGCTTACGACCTCCACAGCAACTATTTATCACCAAACCAAAGCGGTCTTTCGGGACAGAAAATTTTCAAACAAAATGTGTGCCTACATAGCCACCATGTCGGCGGACAGATGTTGGAACTGTTTCTGTGAAATTTTCAGATTCTAGCACATGCCAAAAATAATTGTTTTGTGTGAGCAACGACAATGCAATTTGGATCACCATGCAGGGATGAACACAGAAAATCCTACAGATCTTTGCAACGTCGTGTTCTGAGCACTGACTGTGGACTGTGGTGCTGTCAGTCCTTTCCTGCAGAAGCAAACCCAACAATAACCTCTCCCCCCGAGTGCCCGAATTCTGAATTCAGAGGAACAGCTATCCCTTAATTTTCTGCGAGGAAAGTTGCGTGTTCAATGTTCATAAACAAAAAAAACTAGGGGAAAGCGTTCCCACGTTTTGTGAACTCCAGTGTTCACCCAACTAAAATTTTGCAGTTTGATCACACCCAAATAGACTTCTGGAATTTATGAGTATCAAAATACACTTCAGGTGAAACAAATTTCGACAACTTGCTGTTTCTTTTTACAACCCGAAGTGGACCCAAGGCATTCCTATGCTAAAAAAAGTACCTAAGAACCCGCAATGCTTCATATTAAAAATTGGATCGTTTATAACTTGAAAAGTGTGATATTGCTGTGCTGCTAACCTCTGACAATCCGGCCCAAATCATCGTCAATATCATCTGCTCTGACTTTGATATCCAGGGCCCCATCCATTTCCAAGTTTGGAGGCATCTCCTCGCTGTCCATATCCTCCGAGTCAACATCAAAATCAGCCTTGTCCCCTTCCTCAAGGATAGGAGCAGCCTCGTCATCATTTTCCGAATCATTCCGTGTGGAGTCTTCTTCTGTCGCGAGCGTCTCTTGATAAAACTGTTGATGAAAAAAGTGGAAACGATTTTACACGTGAGATTATGATGCACGGTAGCCTCGGCTCTGGAATACATGGTCGAGTATTCCGACAGCAAAGCAGCCGGAAGCGTCGGGAGCGAACTGATCGGTCGGATGTTTGGATTTGCTAGTGCTCCACTGGGCAAGACCACATCCATTCGAAAACACAATGGAATATTTCCCTTGCTCCACCCTGTTTGTCTGTGATTGGATCTTTGCTCCCGCACGGTGGCCTTTCTTGTCGCTTGTGTGGTTTTAGCATAAAATGCTCCGGTTTGGACAGACGAGTTCGGACGTGACCAGAAATCCAGAGCCAAGCATGGTGGCATTTCAAATGGGAACTCAGCTTGCTGGTATGCAGTGGACATTCCAGCATAGAATAATCAAGCCGACATTCCAGCATTGTAAAATCAATCTGATTGTGAGGCGCTTGCCAGCTCGAAAGGGCACGCGGGGGCATTCTTAACAACTAAAAATGACGTGGATGTGCAATGCAAGTGGGTGGACAAAATGCCATGGGCGAAAAATTTCCTTCACCAACAGAAATGTCAAACATTTTTATTTTCTTTCGCTTTCTAGAATGTTGATTGACAGCATTTTCATTTTTTCTTTTTTTGGCTTTTTTCTTTTTGTAAAAATTGCCATTTGACAGGGCATCCCAGTTGGACGCATCGGGTAACCGAAGCCCGTCTGGAAGTCCATGCATTCATGTATCGTGGGGCTCGATGGGGACATTGTTTCTCCGGCCGTGGGGCCTTGGTGTGGGCAATTTGGGAAAAGCAAACGAGCAGCAGAGGTTCGTAGGGGTTTGGTATCATTGTGTAAGGTCCAACTAACTGCCTGTTAGCACTGGTATGTGTGGGAAGTCATGAGACTTTTTGCATCATATATGCCTGATAGACCCGAAATAAAAAAAAGCAATCGCTGAACAAAATTAAAATCTGACCTTGAATGTGGGCTTTACGGCGCCAGAATCCGGTGACTGGTCTCCACCGCTCTCCGATGTTGGCCTTGAAGGTGTTGATGTTTCAACTGATTTTGAGTCATCCTTCTCCAAGGATTCCTCTTTCTTTAGATCCCCATTTCCACTCGTACTGGTTCTTCTCTTCCGTTTCCGGGAAGTGTCCGACTTCCCCATCGATGTGGTCAGGGCATCCATGAAGAGGTCGCTCTCTTGAAGTTCTGTGAGGTTGGAAAGAATTGAGAAAATGTTCGAATTTCATTAGACAGAAAAAACCAGACAAAATCATTTGCTTTGCATGTTTGCGCAATGTCCAAGGCTGGGGAGGCACATCATTTTTTATGAGTTTGCAACAAAAGAATGAAAACAAATGAGAACGAAAACTCCACACGAGATCTCACAAATATTTTTGTTTCGGAAATGAAACAAGATTGTGGTGAACAGTGGTTCAGGAAAATTCCCGATTACAAGTTTAAGCTTGCACACTCAGAGGACTCCTCCTTGGTTGTCGCAATGTGGAATATCACATGGCCGACAACATGCTGTGGGAAATCACGTTGTGACATATATGGATATGGCTGTTCCAACAGCTGAAATTCTGAAAAAAATGCGATTGGCACAAAGGTGAAAAATGTTTGGGAGATCACATTTAAACAATCCAGCATTGTCGTTTTTTAGAAAAGCGCTGTTCAAAAATCATAGCGAAGGTCAAAATATTTATCGAGCAAAAAATAACTTCAGTCATGCGAACAGGACTTTGAAGTAGTGATTGAAATATCAGTGAATTACATTTCGTGGCAAACAAATGAGCTGACTCAGAATGCTTTTAACTGTTCAAAATCGCATCGTGATTAGCCAGCTGGACTGCGTCGATTTTTCCTGCACCGACTTTGCCTGCCCAACCGAAGATAAGGAGTTTGGCAGCAAGAGGCTTTATCTAGGGTAGTGAACAATAAACTATTGTTCCAGTCCAGGTGAAAAAAATGGCAATGTGTGACATTGAAAGGGAAACAATTTTTGCAGTGTGCCGGATTCTTTGATTAGCAGAGCATGAGATTCAGAACACCTTCTGTTCTGCAATCTGTTAAGGCAGTTCGACAAGTGAGCGTAGCAACTTGCACACAATTATTTCTCTTTACATTTTTTTGTATTTTTTAAGAAACCAGAGCTTAATAGCAAATGCCATGCAAGAACGCAGCGCATAGGAAGACCCAGGATCACTTATCAAATTTTAGAGGACAACTGGGTGCAAAAGTGTCCATAACAGATCAGAGGGCAACAGGGGGCAAAAAGTGCCAAGAATCGATGTTAAAGGTGTCCAAAATCGATTGGAGCACAAGGGGCAAAGAGTGCCAAATAACAACCAGAGGATAATGGGGGGGCAAAAAGTACCCAAAATAGATCAGAAGACAACAGAGGGCAAAGAGTGCAAAATAGATTGGATGACAATATCCTCCAATCTATTTTTAACACATTTTGCCCTCTGTTGTCCTTTTGTCTACTTTGATACTGCAGGGGTAAGGGTCAAAACATACCAATTAGAAACAACCAGCCAGCTGCAACAAAAATGCAAATAAAAAAATAAGTTCCAAGTGCTGGGGCCAAAAATGCAAATAAAAAAATAAGTTCCAAGTGCTGGGGCAAGAATTTGTCTCCCAACAAATTGCCGCTGACAAATTGCCGGAGAGGGTAGAAAGTGTGTCGTTTGCATTATGGAATATGCAGCCCTTTGCATTTCTGGTAAAGATCTTGTAGGATAATGAATCAAGTGGACAAAAAACTCATAACTCCAGATTTATGAGTAAAACATTAAACTGCCTCAAAAAGTTCACCCCAAGTGGATGGACACTTACGTTTTGGTTTGGCAGGAATCAATTTGACACCACCCGGCCGATCTCTCACTTCCCGATCGGCTATGGCAGCCTTCTTATCAGCAGATACGACCTCAGTATCCTCATGCTTTGGTCGTTTCTCAGTCTTTCCTTTTTGGACATCCGTCAACAGATCCTTACTGCTGCTGCCACCACTGCTGTTTGACCTTTTCAGCACATTTGAACTGGAATGCGAACTCGATGAACTAGAAGAATGTGACTTGGAATGGCCGTCATGGCTGCTATGTTTCTTTAGTGAACTGTCGCTGCTAGACTTGGTGGATTCGGTCTTTGTAGACTTAGCTAAGTCCTCCACAAGGCTTGCTATCCGCAATTTTGTGTTTGGAACTTTGACGGATTTGGGTCGGGTTCCATCGGGTTTCCGCTCCAAGGAGGCTTTCACTGTGAAGTTCTGTGGTTTCGGGGCCGGGGGTGGCGCGGGTGGGGCCACTGGTTTTGGTTGTGGTTTTGGCTTCGGGGGTGACTTGTCATCCACAAGAGGAGTCCTTTGATCGGATACTTTCTCAGCTTTGCTGCTTTCGCTCTTCCGTGGGATCTTTCCTAACTTTGAAATACTGGGTGTACCACTTCCAAGTTTCAGCTTTTCGGCAATTTCTTTCTCGCTGAGAGCTCTGCTCGGAGATGTCTTTTCGTCTTTCCTCTTCTTTTCAGGTTCTTTTTCTGGTGCAGCCTTCTCTCTGACCAGCCTCTGTTTCTCCTTGGACTCCGATTTTCCCCGAGAGTCTGACTTATCCCTGCTTGACGAGTCCTTCCTCTCCGATTTGACCCCTTTCTTTCCATCAATACTACTACTTGAATTATGCCGATCGTTCTTGGTGACCCCTGAATGCTTCTGCTCCAAATCCTTGATCTCCCTTAACCTAATCACAATCTGTTTCAACTCCTTCCCTTCCTTCTTGCTGAGGATTCCATCATTGAGGCGCCTCTGTAATGTCTTCGCCTTCCTCTCCAAAGCCTTTTTCTCGTCTTGAAGATCCGCTATCATCCGCTTGGTCGCCGCCTCGTTTTCGACCTTCTTCGCCGGGGAAACTGGAACCTTCTTCGGCGGCTTCGCTCCTTTCCTCAGAGCAAGTTTGTTTTTCACAGCAGGTCGTCGGATGTGGTCAGATTCGTCGGAACTTGTCTTCTCTTCGCTCGCTGAAGACTCTGACTCGTCGGACTCTCCGGTGTCAATCTCTATGGATTCCGGAGTCCCATCAGCATTCAGCGTGCAGTTAAGCTGTACAGAACCATCTTGCTCTTTTCCCTTATTAGACGAAGTCGACGAACTCGGGGAGCTTGATGCACTTGGGGAGACGGGTAAGTTACCCAACTGGGATGCAGGAATAATTCTTGCCAACACTGATTTCCCATCCTTGAGTGTTATCTTGTACACTGGGAGATTGTTATTTGGGTACCCACCATTGTACTTCCCGGAAGTGGAGTCCTTGTCACTGGCGGCACCACTATCCCTATTGCTTGCCACGCTAGCTTCCGAGTCACTATGAGCACCTTTGTCAGACGGAGCATTGGTTATCACACTCGTCCTTGTTTTATCGCTACTTTCAGTGGGCACCCGCGAAGTCGCCGCGTTGGGTGGCTTTTCAGCTGCATCCACTGGTGTGTCAGTGTCACTGTCGGAAGCAATTCTGTATGCGAGTCTTTGCTGTGATGCTGATTCACTTCCAGCTTTGATCTCAGCAAGTGTCTTGCTGTCCTCGGGATCTTGGTCCAGCTCTTTCTCTTCCTCTACGCTGGATTTTGGTTTGGCACTGCCACTGTCCGTCGGATTTTCCAGTTCCCATGAGCTAATCAAGTCTGTTGCACACTTCCGAATGTCTAGAAATCAAAATAACAAAAACTGTTAACAGGATACCCATGAATAATTGAATCCTTTTGGGAAAAAGAGCAATTTCCACTTATTCCCGGATCTGAGTTCGATGTCGCCCATGATCTCTGTTCATCCCAGTGATGCTTCACATAAAAAAGGCACATTTGTGCTTACTCCAAATGGATCAATAGTGTCTGTGAAAAAAACATTTTTCAGGAAAAAGTACATAAATCCATGAATTATGCTGTTGTTTTTCGAAAAGTATGGAAACATAAAAATGGAATTATGCCCTTTTTCCCAAAAAAGGATTCAATTTGCAATCATGGCACAGAGTGCTGACACTGACGGCAACAAATATGGCACACATTATCATTTGAGTGGCAAATTCCGATTGTCTGACATCTGTTTCGCAAAAAATGTTGCATATTTCAGGTGAACCAATTTGGCGTCTCTCCTTTTGTTTTGGTCAGATTCCTTGTCAACTCAGTGCCAGATTCATTGTCAACTCTTATCGATGTGGGAACTTTCGCTGGATGCCTGCAGGCTCTTCAGCCTTGCCAAGGCAATAATTTGAATAGGAGGGTCACATCGCCTGAGTTGATAAGGAATCCAGCCAAAAATAGAAGAGATGCCAAAATGTGAACCAAAATGTTTGACCAATTCCGAAGCATATATTCTCTTCGTGCAAAGCAAAATGTTAATTCAGCAAAAAAAAGCTGTCAGAACAGCAGTGTGTTCTAGTCTACAGCAAGAGCACAAGTGGTGAAAGTGAGGAGAAGTCGGAGGAGCAAAGAAAAACGAAGAGCAACGGAAGATTTGCATTTGAAACATAAACTGGACACATGAATGGTTCTCTCCGAAACCATACATGCCCCGCAATCCACACCAAAGGTAAAAAAACAACATTTTACAGATACGAGACTTCTCAAAGAATGCAATCTCAAGCAATTTGCAGAAGTGGCAGAAACGTTTTTGAGCTCCCCTGGAAAAAAAATGAAAAAATTAACTTGCGCTCTTTCCCTTTGGTAGCGTAAAGGCATAGTGTTAGTTGCGGCAGAATTAATGTACCCATACATGTGTTTTTTCCATTCAAGTGCTGCCTCCGAAACTTTTTGTTCTTTCTTTTTATTCCTGGGCAGGCAGCAGAAATTAAAGCACCAGATTTCAACAAAGCGTTCCAGAGGTGTCAGATTTTGACCTCGGTTGCAAAAGAGAATCTTAAATTTCTGCAGCACAGAGTTTTTGCCAAAATCTATACAGTCGCAATTTTTACATGCATGAGTACATTAATTCCGCAGCATAAATTCATGTTCCAAAATTGATAAGATGGCCTCACCTTCAAAGGCTTTTTGAGATACAATGCTTCTCAATGAAGGCAAAAGGGACTCGACTTTTTCCTTCTCAACAGGCAAGTTGACCAGCATGAGAAGGTCGAGAATCTCCTGAATCAGAGAATCATTCTGGCTGGACACCCCCTCTGAAACCCAGCTTCTGATCAGCATTGATCCGCCGGAGCTGAGAAACCTGGTTGAAGAAAAAGACACAATAAGAGATGAAACCATGTTGTTACGAACAGAACACAAAAGGAAGAAAGGAATAGAATCGCTGTCGATGTGATGGAAAAAATGAGATTGGAAATTACTGAGAAAAGACTGAAAGTTTTCACAATTCTGGAATGATCAGTCGTTTCTTATCCTTCTCGCCATTCTTCCCAGGTTTGGACTTTGATAACACTCAAACACTGTTTTAAAAAATTAATTTTCTGTCCTTTTCAAAAAAAAAAATGTTTTATCTGAAGGATAATCTCGACAATTCCAGCAAATGTGAATTTGTAAATGAGAGTAGCAAATGTGGACTACTGAAATGTCAATGCAAATGTTCTCAGTGGAAGATTCTAAGTGCAATCAATCGTCATCAGAGTTGTTCCTGAAAAATTTTTCCAGGGCAAATATCTTCTTTAGGCTGTTTAAACAGCCCAACGTGTTCACTTTTTTCTTTTTTCACAGAATATTATTCAGAGAATGTTGAAAATAATCTTCCAACTGATTTTCCGCAAAAGAATAAACTTCATTCTTCAGTTAAAGTTCATTCCTCAGAATTTGCACAGGCAAGGAAACAAAAATCTGTTGTCTTTGCAACCACAAGTGGTGAAAAACATCTTTTTGTTGTCAAAATGTCATATAAGATGTGTAAAAGTCGAATCCGAATTCAGATTTTGACAATAACCCTTTGTTTGAGCAAAAATTCCAATTCGCTAGGCTTTTGATAAAAAAAAATGATCGATGCTAAAAACTGAATTTCAATAGTCTGTTTCACCGCTTTTGTTTTCGGTGCAATTTTTAACTTTCAATTATTGTTTCTCAGGAAGTTCCAGGAAGAGGTTAAATTTGGTACACTGAATGGAAAATATGTCCTAAATTGAGTGACACAGTTGAAATTTCAGATTTCTTACCAAGAGTGCGACTCTATTTCTGTGTGACTCTATTTCCAAAATATCATGGCGTTGGCCATCGTGAGTGCAAAGAAACTGCCAAAACACATTGAAGGAGTAAAAATATCAAAATACTGGCTCTGTCACTCAATTTTTCACGAAATTTTGAGCATTTTTGAATGCTCACACTTTTAAAAAAATACCTGCTACTTTTACGGGGCACCGATGGAAAGTTTCGGTTGGATATTTTTAAATATATGGCTGCCAAACCTCAACAAGAAGGCTGAAATTTTGTATGAACACTGCTGTGATGCTCCCAAACATACTCACCAAAAATGAACTTAATCTGTTGACAAAGAAGGAATTTTAGTTTTTATAATGCCCCGGGCCCCCCTGTGTTTAGTGCCAAATTAATGGTGATATGCTGACCAGAACTACATGCTATATTACCAACAGAGATCGCTTGAAGAATCAGGACAATAAGAATTTCCAAACTTGTGAACAACTTCGTTCACACACTGAAAGGGAAAAAACATGTCATTCACAAATGAGTATATCGTGCTAACCTTAAAAATAGATCCGGCTCTGTGGACTTCAAGATCTGAATGTAAACACATTTACTGACAAGCTTCTTGGAAAATTTCTGCATTAAGCTGTGAAAAACGTAAGTGAAAAAAGGAAAAAGCTATTTTCAGTGGACGGATTTCTTTGAAAAAGCATGGCAATTTTTGAGTGAATGGGGACTTTGAATGGCAAACATACAGTGAAAATCAAAAAAAGAAACAAAAAATGAAAATGTTCGCAGTGGAAATAAAAGCTTCTCCATAGGTACTCGTACTTAAAGGTTTGTTTTCACTGAATTTACCCTAATTTCATCCTTACGACTTCAAAAAATAAATTCAGTGTTTTGATTGCTGGACCATAAAAGTGTGCCTGAACAATTTCAAAACAACGGCTGCAGAGCAGCAAAATGGTTTCGGCATGCATGGTTTTGGCTTATCACAAGTATGTCTCCTAAGTCTGACAGAGCTTTTCAACCACAGGACGAAACAAAAATAACTGCTTGGGTTATGCAAGATGCTTACTTGGCCAATCTTTCGACAACATCCTTGTTCTTGATTCCCCCATTTGGAGCAAGGAGAATGCCGAGGCAGTTCAAAAGCTGAAGTGGGTCGATAGGCGGCTGAAAAAGAAAAAAAAAAAAACAAAAAATATGTTGTAAAAGCACGCCAAAAGTGGCCTTAAAATTTAGCAATAGGATCAAGAATGGAAGTGTGTGTGTGCAACGCAAGGTGATACCTGAAGTTGAAGAGATATTGTTGCGAGTTGATTTTTTGCGGATGAAACTAGATGAGATAAAATATCAAGTGAAAGTAAAAATCCGATCACAAAAGACTCTACAATCTCATTTTGTCCTGTCTCCATGCAGGATATCATTTTGAAATCACTGGCAACTTCCACGAGAACATGCAATTTGCTTATTGCAATTGCCCATGGAGATCCTGAAACAAAAATACACCCAGAAAAATACAATTGAAGTTGGATTCGTCAGTCGACTGGTGACTTATCCACGGATCGTACCAATCTGCAATAAAAAAATAAATTGTTAAAATCATTCTTCGTCACAAGCCATGTTTACAAAGAAAGACTATATACAGTGAATCTGTGCAGAACAAAATGCATTTTTGTTGAAATAAATTTTATTGATTTCAGAAAAGCTTAAATTTCAAAAGACAAAAATGCAGTTACACAACTTGACAAAGGGAAACAGTCCAAACAGATCCAAGTTGAAAAGAATGTAACACAGTGTGACACAGATCACAAATTGTGACACAGATCCAAGTTGAAAAGAGTGTAGTGAGCAAGTTATCTGCAAAAATGGCCTGGACATCAATGAAAAAGTAAACTTTTTTTGTGCAGATCACATGCACAGTCATGGTCAGTCTTCATGTTTGAAAAATTTCAAACAAGAAAAGATGGATTTCCATCCTACATTGCCATGTGAAATCAACATGACAAGAGATGCCACTTTTGGCATTTCATCTGGCAAAACGAATGCAGTGAATTTGATTTTGGAAATCAACAAAACTTGCCGTTTTCCCCATTTAAAACAAACGGTGTTTTGGTGCTTTTCACGATGAAATTTCAAAGTGATCCTTCGCCGTTCCGACGCAGAATGGAGGAACCGTTTTTTTATTCAGCTTGGTCACGATCCCACACCAGTCGCATCAAAACACTGTCATGGGTCACAGTTTGTCAGTCATCCATCCTGGGGGTGCTGTTCTTACATTGGATTCTATCATTACTGCCTCGCATGATAATTTGATGCACTTTTAGCATGGTGCTCAATCCAATGCTCAAACAAAACATACTGGTGCAGGGTGTTTCAAGGGTTTCCATCTTGTGCATGGTGATCCATCTTTTCTCCCATTCCTACACTGTCTGCCCACTTATACAGTGATCGATCTTATGCCCACCAATACAGTGATCCATCTTTTGCCCATTCGTGATCCAAAATACGCCCGTTAATAAATACAGTGATGCAATTTATGTTCATTAATACAAGGCCATGGCTGGTCTTGTATTTTATATGCATATAGCGACTTCCATCTTTCTCATTGCATTGCAGTGCAGCATTCAATGGATGGAATGCTGCACAATCTATGCAGATTGTGCAACCTTGTGCAGATGGAACAATCAGCGTGCTGATTGTTCCATCTTCAAGCACTGTCAAGCGCAGAATGGTCCGTGCACCATTTCCTGACAATCACTTTCTGGTCCACTGTATGACAGCAACCGAATAATATTTTTGTATGAAATTTGCACCAGTACAGGGTGTCATGCCACAGTCATGCATCAAGTCATGATTTGGGTGAATCATGCTCTGTGAAAAAATGCTCTGCAAAAGATGATGCCACGCTTCCCAGGGGAGGCTCTCCCTTGATAGGCAGGGGTGCTTTAAATGCCGAGAGAAAATGCTTCACTGCCAAAGTTTCAATGGTATTTGTGGAGGAGTTGTGCCAAATGGTGCAAGCACATCTGATTGCCCCAATCCTTTCAAACATTAACCCCAACTTTTCTGGACCAATAGCACAACCCAAAAGAGACACAACAATCTTTAAAAAGCATTTGTCGTTTTCGAGTTCAATTGCAATGATAATTCCATAAGATGCATTCCGATGGTGGCATACCTACTTTCCAATGGAAAATTGGTTTTGGTTGATGGCCCATTACACACAGGGCCTTCAATGTGCTCTCCGATGGAAAAGTTACCTCCAAATGGAACATTTCTACCGTGCCACATTCAGACCAAACATCTGGCCACAACAGCCTGGTTTGTCCAAACAAGTGGCCACAGCAGAATGGTTTGTCAAACTCAGCTGGCCAAAGCAGCATGGTTTGGCCAAACAGCTGGCCATATAAGACTGATTTGTCCAAACAACTGGACACAGCAGCCTGGTTTGTCCAAACAACTGGCCACAGCAACCTGGTTAGTCCAAACAGCTGGCCATAGCTGCAGGGTTTGGCCAAACAGCTGGCCATAGCTGCATGGTTTGGCCAAACAGCTGGCCATATAAGACTGATTTGTCCAAACAACTGGACACAGCAGCCTGGTTTGTCCAAACAGCTGGCCATTGCAGCCTGGTTTGTCCTATCTAATCCTGGTGAGAATTATCCAAAACTTCCCATCTGCAATTGTGTAAATTGCTTTCTTTGCAAAATTTTTCCAACTGTGTATGAGCCATAACAGAATTGTAAACCACCTTGGTAATGAAGGTTGTTCACAAAGTCCTTGCTTTTCAATCCACGTTTCCTCAACTCAAAGGACTGCCTGTGACAACAGTG
This sequence comes from Sinentomon sp. SZTP_YWyxl, assembly GCA_030068105.1. Taxonomy (NCBI): domain Eukaryota; kingdom Metazoa; phylum Arthropoda; class Protura; order Sinentomata; family Sinentomidae; genus Sinentomon; species Sinentomon sp. SZTP_YWyxl. Next base: position 29,817 of record JASGXE010017689.1, read on the forward strand.
AGCACATGGCTCCTTTGGGAGGAACCTGAAGTATCAAAATTATGTCAATGGATTTCTTCTTAGCTCCTGGTCATCATTCATCATGATGAAGTCAAAGGCCAACCCTCCCATAAAGTCAATTCCATGTGCTGGTCAAGTTCGTAAAATCTTAAAAATCGAAAATTGCTTCTCAACGGGGAGGGGGCAAAATTTCTGCATTCTCCAAAGAAGCAGGCATCGATTGAAGTCTCATCATCAATTGCAACCTCTGCAATGGCCCTAAACTTGGTCCCACCCTCGAAAACCGAATTGTCATTCTCAAAAGATTTTCATTCTCTATGAATCAAAATAAAAAATAACAATTGGGGCTCATCCGTCAAGCAGGGCTCATTTTTCCCACATTGGAATGCTTGGGCCACAGAATCCAGTTGTCAGAACACTGCCCAAAAGGACTTTTGTTCTTTTGTCCAAGTTGTGGGGCACCCCTGGGAACGGTGCAAGAGCATGGCCAGCAAATCCACCTGCTTCCAAGCACATGTTAACCTCGACGAAAATCTGCCACTTTGCAATTTTGACACAGCGGAGGTTAGCTGGTTTCCAGTATGCCACTGGCTTACAGTCATAAGTGAAGGTTTTGTAGCCTATTTATATCTGCAGATGAACAGTGATTAACTAGTTGGCTCACAATATTCTTTGTGAATTCAAACTGGTGAGATGAGCAATGATTTTAGCAAGCTTTTGACTTTGGGGTAACAGTGCCATCTTGGAATGTTGCAGTTGTACAGTAAGCAGTCAAATTCCCAGGGTTATGCTGTGGTGTAATGGAGTACGGTCTAAGGAAGATGCTGTATGGCCTGAATGATTTTGCATTGGGTGTTTGGGCTGGCCAATTTTATACCCATTGGGTGCATGGGCAGAGTGTGGCCATGCAAAGTTTTATCTTTTACACATTTGGGGTTTTGTGGGCAGGGAGAGTTCAGCCGCTCATCGAAAACAACTAACACTTCTCTTTCTTTCTTCCACTTCGATCATCAAGCGTTCCATTTGTTGGAGGGTGTTCCTGTTTGCAAAAATGTGAACAAAATGTTTTTCGTGTTCATGTTTTTGCCGATTATTCATGTTCAGCCTATTTGAAACACAGTACATTGAGTTTCTTGCATTTATGGCACAAATAATTTATGCCTTTTCCTTGCATTTCTTTTCAATGCACAAGGAAATCCACTCATTTACCCACGGGCTTTTGCATGGTGTGAGAAAGCACCGGCTGGTATATCCCACCACAAGTAGTTTTTTACATCCCAGTTAGTTGCTGCAAAATAACTTCCTTTTTCTTTGCAGCTGCGCTCACAACATGATGCAGTGCTGTTTCATGTCCTTCAGTGGCCAACTGAAAATTGAGTTTATCAACCAACGCTGTTCCCTTGTCAACATGTGCTCGTTTCGATGGCCTATTTTGTGAACATACTCTTTGTTTTTTATCAAGCACCGAGGCACGAAAGACTTCTCTATACGAGTTAAGTCTCTAGCTTATGAGCAAAAGACTGTCCATTGCCCGTGCTAGCATCTAGCCCGCTATCTTTACCAGCAGCGAAAAAAACAAAACTATTCTATGTACGGGCCCCAAGCCTGTAATCAAGACGGCCCGTAATCAATACCATTGTGCAAGTAGCTGCACACAAAAGATTAATCTCTCTATTTGCCTAAAAGACTATTATCTGTGCAATTCCCTAGCTAGATGATGAAAAAGACCAAAAGGACCGTTTTCTATTCTATCCTCAATTTACACAAAATACGTCTCCATACTACCCTTCAATATCTGAACAAAAGACCTCTTTGTGCCATTTCCAAACCATTTTTCAACAAAAGACAATCTCTCTGTGCTCCAGCAGATGCTGGAGGTTCCTTTCAGAACAATGTCTTGGTGACAAAAAAAACATAGCTCTGCACTGGCAGCACAAAAGTTCCAAGCATAACTGCCTTCCACTTTAAGGATGTTTGGCTTCAATGAGCAGCCTTGGATTGTGAATGTTTTAACGACATCCAACATTATAGTGCTCCCGTAGGTGTGAGTGAGCAGTGTTTGAAACAACTGAATAAGCTGGTTTCAGGTCATTATCACTTTCTTGGAATGGTGTCTTCCATCAAAATACTGTCCACGTGATTTCATATACAGTATCACTAAATTTACATCACTGGCTCCACTGAACTTGCCAAATTTTGATGAACCATTTTCAAAATCCAGTCAACCTGACATGAACAAGTTATCTGACTAAAGATGGGTGCAAGCTAAGTTGGCCTCGATGATATATTAGTTATGGAGTGGATTTCGGAGAGGTACAAAACGGACGGATGCCACAGATCCACGTATAAAAGTGTTTCTCATGACTGCTATATTTTTTTGAAGAATTCAATGCTGGTAAAGTACCTTTCTCAAAGCCTTTTAAAATGGTCGTCTTAACTGTAACTTCCGTTTTTTCAAAACAATCCGTTTTTAAAATGTACACTATCGAATGTCCACTCAAACTGTAGGTTGTCTCATTGCCTTGCTTGACATGCAGCCTGACGAAAATTAACAAAAAAATGAAGAAAACAAAAAGACCAGCAAGGAGGACCAGGAGTGAGTCCGTGGAGAAAATCAATGTTATCTTCAATGGCCTTAAAAATCTCACGTGATTTAGATGTTGAGTGATTTAGATGTTGATCCAATCAACTTGATGATGCAGGGAAAACTATAAAATTTTCAAAATGTGCGCTCCAAAAGCCAAATAACTCTTCCATGAACTTTCGAGCAAGCTGCTCACTACCACTGGACTGGATTAACAATGAAACTTCATCTGATAAAAATAATCCATAATTGCAAGGTTGAATGTTAGGATCCAACACATCGCGCTTCATGAAATGCATTTGTTCCTTCAGTGTTCAGATGCTTTAAAAAGGATCGAGTTACCCTTGCTTTGTTCAGATGCTTTAAAGAAGATCGAGTAAACCTCACGCTACAGGTTTGGCCACAAATGGCAGGAATAGAAGCTAACAATGATCCAGATCTTGAACGCACAGCAGAACTTGCTTTGGATGGAAACACGTGTGACAATGTGAAATTTTATTCAAAAGTGGGGGGAAAGAAAATAAGTGCAAATACAAAAAATAAAAATAAAAACAAATAATGGGCACATGGAAACCAGCAGTGGTGGGATGGCAGCATCTAAGCAGAGTAGCAGAGACGAGTGGCGTTTTGCTCAGAAGAACATGATGGCATGGATTTAC
>JASGXE010017690.1:0-33403 GCA_030068105.1 Sinentomon sp. SZTP_YWyxl
GTTTACTCATCACCTCATCACTCGCACGTCTCAACTCAGAGACACATGTGTTTTGCTTTCTTTTGCAAGCAGAATACGAGGACCCACTGGTGGTCGTTCGACTTTTTGTTCTTAATAACGTGTAGGTAGAAATTAAACTCTCTTCTTTCGCTTCTTTGTCTTTGTTCACAAGTCTTACTCATGCAGTGTCAAGTGTGGCCGGGAATGTTCTCATGGCACCATATGTGTGCGTTGCTGGCACGTTTCTCGTGGTCTGTCGTTTGCGCATGCCTGTGGCCTTCTCCAAAATTGGGTGGGGTCGAGTTTGGTCACTGCCTTTCTTCTCGATCAGTGCATTTCCGTTCCATGAGTTCCAAGTTGCATCCATCATTTTCTTTGTGATTCGTCCACAAGTCCCACCAGGATTTGTTTCGGCGTTTGGACCTTGTTCGACGTTCGGTTATCCTTTTAGTGGACGATTTTGCTGTGATTACCCTGCTCTTCTGCGCTGCGCTTGGTGTTCAGGTGATTTCCTACCTTGATCACCTCCCCCGTCGATACTTCTGTGTGGGAACTGTGTTTGGGATAGGCTTATGTGGCTTGATGGTGTGGTTTTTTGGCGTTTTTCAATTATTGGTGTCACTGTTTTAAATACCAGACCAAATGTTGAATGGGCGAGTTTCACTCTTGCTCCAAGAGGTTGCTTTTATTTTTAAGCAAACATGACCTAAACCTATATCCTAACCTGTCCCATCTCGATCAATCTATCCTGGCCTAACCTAATTTTGCTTATGAGATCAGGAATGACAACTCGTCCAGTCCAACACGATGGTTATGGTATTCAGGAAAATGTCAGCTGGCATTTTGCTTCCATATCTTTGCAGATTGGAGTTAATTTCGCATTGTGCTCATCATTCTTTAAAGCTTTGCAAACCAGGACCCGGCTATAAATATTGTCCATGATGGAGTGCTTTGTACTTTCAGTGTAAAATAACACTCAATTTACCCTCCTAAAAATCAGAACTACGGATAGGTCTGATTCTCAGTCGTCACATTGCTCAGAAAACGCAAGTCTTTTCGTCTTATTAGTCTTTATTATTTCATCCTGATGTGGGTTTTTATTTCATCCTGATGTGGGTTGTTTCTACTTGGAGTCTTTTGTTCCTATTTCTTGGAGGGTTTAAATGTTTGCTTGCTGAAGGTTGGTTTCTCGTTCTGTGCAGAGCGAGTTGCATTTGAATTTGCTTCCACTGTTTTCGTCACCAAAATGTCAACTCTGTTTAAATGTTCATTTTTGCACTATGTGCAGCAGTTTAATCTCTTTCGCTTTTGCCTGTCTTATCTATCTCTCAGCTGCGACTATCTTCTTGGGTTTTTGGTACTTGCTTCAGCTGTCTCTCTCTTTCGTTTTGGTGCCCTTTTCAGCAACGGCATCTTCGTCTTCGAACAACCAGGATTCGAGGCTACCTTATTCGAAACAACGAAACCACCACAATCACCACCACAGTCACCACAGCCATCATCACCATCAGAGGCTCCTCTCAGGTTAGAACTGAAACTGAACGACAAACAACGGTAAAAGGTCAAAGGTCACCTGCCGTCTCCCCGTTTTGGTCGTCTCATCGAAATTGGGGCACTCTGATTATTTCGCGTTTGGGGTCGCCATAAACGCTGTGCAGAAAGTACGCAGTGCTATAATATGACCGGAAAAATTCAAGTTTTGACGAAAATGCGTGAAATTATTCCTGGTGGGAAATTGGGGAACTCTTTGCAGAAGTTGAAAAGCACGAGACATGGTTTTTTGAAAACTCCAGAAAATCCAATCAAATCTTGTTGGATTTACTGCAGCGTTGCCACAAGTGTTTTTTTCTGTTTTTTTTGTGTTTTTTTCTGCAAAGTTGGGAAAAGTGTTTTTTTATGTATTTTTTCCAGCCAAAGTGTTTTTTTCTGTTTTTTTTTTCTTCGGAGAAAGAACAAAAGCGTTTTTTTCTTTCATTTTTTCTCGGAAAACCACATTTTTCTAATCTTGGCTCTTTGCTGAAGGAGTATCAAAATCTGTGGGAATTCGATCCCAATCACCAGTCTCTGTCTGTATTGAACCTATAACACAAGCTGTTATATTTTCCTGACCCGGACATTGTGCAACATAAAATTGGACCTATAAGGTTGGGGACTTTGTACAAGTCAACATTGTCCAGTGCCATTTATCAGTGGATTTTGCCAATACCTTTTGGTTTAGACCACATCACTTTTGAATGAGTGTAGCACACGCCTAACAACAGTATTTTTCACACGCTATCTCTTGTCCATTCTGATTGATGTTTTAAAATTCCCAAAACGGAAATTGTGTCAGACTGGAATGTGTGATGCAGCAAAACTGATGGCTGTGTAATTTTTATTTACGCACCACACCCAACTGAGGCATTTATCCTGCAAAGCGGATTCCAAATTGTTCCAAAACCATTTCAGAGCTTGACACATCCATGGCACCGAAAATTGTGACAAATTCCTGGTGGCCCACGGGCCTCGTGTTTTAGATGCATGGTCTCTGAAGCATTGCTTTTCTTGTGACTAATCACAAGAATAATTTTGTCGATAGAGGTCAGTCAGCATGTTGACAAGTTCCTGGAGAGGATAAGTTTTGACAAAATAAGCAAAATCTTGTCAAAAACTCTGGCCATCCCTCAGTCTCGGGCCATTTCAATGTGGACCCACTCCCACATAGCCTAATTGTTGACTGCTGTCAGTCGGGTGCAAAAACCAGTGGCAGCTGGTGATGGTACACCTTGGTTTGTGCTGAAAGAGTTGGCTCTGCTCCGTGTGTTTTTACTGTTTTCAGCTGGCAATCCCCCTTCTGCGATGCCACATAGTCATCGGTGTCTCATAGTTCTCTAATAGCAGGTAAATTAATAGCGAAAACAAAGCGTTTTGACCTGAGATCTCCTATTTTCATCAGATCTCCCAAAATTTACTGAAAGTCTGACTGATGAATCTGAAATTCCAGTCCCCCTTTCACGCACAATTTGCAATAAAGGTCATTGTGTGTCAATTTTTGCCTTACAGTAAGTCATTTTTTGTAAAAACATGGTTATATTATAAGGTTTTCTGGTGAGAAAATCGAAATTTCTTCTTCATCAACCGGATTTTGGCCCTTTCTAAAGCAAGTACCTACATCAAATTGGCATAGTACTGATGTAAAAAAAACGTTGCGGAAAAGCAACAAGAAACCTCTTTCGCCTAGTTCCACTGGAAATAGGATAAAAATGTAAAAAAGCAGGAGTCATATCATAACATTAATCGATTTTTCCTGCAAAAATTAACTTTCAGAAGTGCACCCCCCCCCCCCCCCCCCCCGCAAGAATTTTTGGCATTTGACACAAATTCGGGGTTGTGTCTGCATTTGTGTTTTTTTTTTCGTCTGACACGTTTTTTTTGCAAAATCGCCTGTGGCAACGCTGATTTACTGGAGTTTTCCCAAAAACCAACTTGTGAGTATCTTGCAAAGAAACCAAGAAAGTCTTGAGCCGACCCCGACCCGACCCGAAACTTTCTGCCTTGGTCTGCTTTCTCAACCCCAACGGCTCGTCATCTGACCATGTGACAAGATCACGGAGGGCCCGATTACACGGCCAAAAATCGCATTGTGCGGCCACCATCTCTGGAGGGACAATTTGAAAAGCCTGTGTATTTTACATTATCCGTCCTCAACTGCGAGGTTGAGAATTACAATGTGAGTGGGGGCCAGTGGGTTTGTGTTGGTTCATTTTTTCCATGTGTCGCGGTAAAACATTGGGGCCGTCCATGTTCTCTCCCTCTGTCAATAACTTTTTCTCGGTGGGCAACCTTGGAAGTGTTTCCGTTTGATGGTTGTTTTTTCCGCACGACTTCCAATGATAACGAAGAATCGTTCTGTCATGTGAATCGTCCCAGAAGAGCATTGCCGTCATTGGCCATGACACTTTTATCCTTCTTCAATTTTGTTTGGCTGACCGTTGGATTTTTTCGCCTGCACGCCGAACTCGAAACCGCAATTGTTTTTCGCCAATTATTCCAAAGCGACGCAAAATGAGACGGAAGAAGGTGTTTCAATCTCTTCTGAAGGAAGGCACGGACGGTATTGAAGTCTGCGTCCCATCTCTCATCAGACTGCCCACTTCACAAAAACACAAATTAATATCAAATGGCGATCGACGTTATTTTTCGAAATTTCGACTCGCAGCAGAAAGCAAAGTGTCGTTATTTCATGTGATGCAGTGTGGCACTTTTATTGTTCTGCTCCAGTTTTGCGAACGGAGATTGAAACTGAATAAGAAAAGCAGTGAATGTTCTGAGAAATTTTTCTATACTGTGCATTGATTGCGTTTTTCTCTGGATCGTCTCCGCCTTGGCCATCTGGCTCATCATCAAGATGGCCATGCTGGTTGGCCATGCAGGGACGGGATGGCGTTTTGGGATGCCGATTGCCGTTGGCGAAAACATATCCATGCCAATTTCAACCGACACAAAATCGGATCAAAATCCGACCTCTCGTGAAAGTTCTCGTTTTTTGTTTCCATCGTGTTTTTTTTTCGGCAGACCGCAGAGAAGGCATCAGCATCGGTTCGAAACAATTGAAAGAAGAAAAAAAAAAACGGAAGAAAAACGTTTTTCTGACATTTGTGCTGACGCATGCCAATTGAATTCGAAATATCCGTGCAGATCTCCGGACGCAACCATTTTTTTTGCGAAACCAGAAATTGCGATGATTCATTTTACTCCATTACTGGGTTTCTGGGACCCCAATTCCACAGTGAAAGCAACAGGTGCAAGAAAGTTAGATGAGCTCCAATGCTTTTCAGCGACACACGGAAATCGGCCGACAGCAACACAATCCGGAGCAAAGCTTTGGACCTGCCTTCTTCCAGTTGCGAAAATTTTTAGTCGCAGGTGGGAATCGAACCCGGGGTCTCTCATCCGTAAATCGCGTATAGCGTCAGCCCCCAGCATACCGGACACAGTCATCAAGTCTCTGAGCGTCGTCCGGATATACCTGCTGATTGTTCATCAAGGTCGCATCAAATACGAGTAACTGTGCCAGGAGACTCGCACAATAGGTCCTACTGCGTCATTCAGGTGTCTTTTCGTCTGAAAAGGCCAACTTCCTTTGTCTCTTGTGCGTCACCCAATATTGCTGAGCGATGCACGGACCAGTGGTGATACCGGAATTTGAGGAAGTCTTACACTGAATAGATCGATGAGGGGTTAACGCTACCTCCTGGTTGGGGTTGTGGGGTAAATTTTTGCCATCGAAGTAAATGACGACAATAATAATTTACCTCATACAACACTCGGGAGTGAGCGTTATTTGGCTATTGCGGATGCCACCTGAGAATACTGCTCTGAATGTGCCCTGCTGGCTTCTCTCCTCTCCTTTGCTTTTGCTTCAGCTTTTCCATTTTTTTAACCTGTTCATTCGGTTTGTTTGTTTTTTTTTTGTTCGCTTCGTTTTCCTTTCGGGCTTTCTTTCTTGCTCACCTACTCTCTTTTTGTCTTTCATTGGTTCTTGCTTCTTGTGGTCCTGGTGGATTGACTGATGGTTGCTTTGCTTTTTTTCTGTTAGATTGTCTTTTTTCCGTGCCTTCGGCTCCGGTTGCGTTCAAAAAAAAAAAAAAGCAAACATAACAAACTCTCGTCGTTCATGGCATCTGTCCTTTTCTTGTCCATGATGCCGATTTCTATCCATATTTTGAACACATGCCTCTCCCCTCTCAATCATTTGGCAAACGTAATCCGAATTCGGCAATTGAGACTTTGAGAATGGTTCACTGGAAATCACGATCCCTTTCGTGGAAAAAGATGACGATCCATGGAAATTGTGAGTTTTTCCATGGTTCAAACAGGGTTGCCACTCACCTGGAAATCCTGGAAAACCTGGAAATCACAGGGAAATGAAATTTTAACCTGGAAAACCTGGAAATTACAGGGAAACTGCTGCAAAAAGCCAAAAAACCTGGAAAATGCAGGGAAATCAAATTTTGGCAATTATGAACTTGAGCTGAAGAAAAATATAATTACATTCGGAAAAATAATAATTTGCATGACATTTACAAACAGCAAAGCAAATTTTCTATGATCACCACAAAACAATCAATTTTCTCAATTTTCATTTAAAACAGGTTTTGCTCTTTCCAGCATGGCCTTACAAAAGTCAAGGAGGGCAGTCAATTTTTAAGCTTTGTCGTCCTGGAAGTCTGCAGATTTTTACCTGGAAAACCTGGAAAATACGGGGAAATTGGAAATGGAAAAAGAGTGGCAACCCTGTCAAACTGAAGCGGCAGCTCTATCTGATGCAAAGCCAAGCTGTGCATATGTCATGCATATGTTTTGGGAAAAGTATGCATGCAGCGTGACAAACGAATCTGCTTGGTGACAGTTCCAAATGATTTTCAATTGGACTGGGCGAGTTTTCCCTCATGCTCACATCGTTCGCCGCTGGTGAAGTCTTCATTCACAAGCTGAGCAAGAGTAATGGACAATTCGCTCAGATCAGTATTCCTATTCCCCGTTGCCATCGCAGCTTCGACTTAACCAACAGCCACTTCGGCAGATGGATGCGTCCAGGGCCAAGGAAGACAGGGTTAGACACATTGACAATAGAATTGAATTTTAAATTTTGACCTTTTTTCTACCTGGGTCTGGAGGCTTTGCTGACGTCAACATCGAAGCACGGAGAATTAGGATCGTCGGCTCGTAATGTTTGCAACTATCGCTTTTGCTGATGCTGGATGCTTGTTTGTAAGAAAGTCTTCTTATATGCCCATATATTATTGAGTAATTAGGTTCTTCTCTGGCTAACAGTACAAGCCATTGCTTTTCTAATGATGGTGAATGGAATATCTTCGATGTGGGACTAATTATTATTGTCAAAACTTTCTTCCAAAGTTTCTTTTTTCAACTTTCTTCCTATTCATGCATTGCAAACAATTCTGATCCCCGCAAGCGTGCCCATAATTGACTAAATTATTCGAAGGAGCGAGACTTTGACCTTGGTAGGTTGTTTGAAATAGCCAACATAGCTTTTGTGTGTCCCTTCCACTAAATGTCTTAGCGGTTTCTTTGGATCTATAGATTGGAAGGAGATCCCAAAAGGAAACGCGGAAAAACATAAGACATGTGAAGCTGTACTTCATAAGCCTCGTTAAGGCCTTTAATGTGCAAGAACAATGTGACAAAACTGATCAGGTTCGTACTCGATGTTTCGCCACAACCTCGTTAAAAGGTCACTTCTCTGAGGTTTTCGTGGAGAACCTCAGGTGGAAAACCTTCTGAAATGAGATTTCATTGGAAAGCCTGGCGAAGAAAATACTGAAAGATGGCCAAGGAAACAAAAGCTGAGAAACTTTATTTCCGGTCCTCATCTTCTGGCGCACTTTAAGGGCCACATAATTACTGGAGTAGGCCTACCTTACTTAACAAGGCCCATCCGATCCACCTCTGACAACAACCTGTCCATGCTGTCTCAAAGTCGTCATTTAGCGGTCCACGCGAATGAGAGGACAAAAAACAGCAAATCATCAGTGATGCGTAATCGCTTCAGCAAGGATTGAGGCGTGCAACAATTTTTCAAGCAAAATGCACCCAAGTAGTCACCAGTTGAATCATGTCAGTGCTCGAAGTTTGACGAAGAAAGGTCAGGAACACAAAAAAAGGCAGCGAATGAAAATTTTGAGCACCAGTCGGAGGTCTGGAACCCAGCGGTGTTCCAAGGGTCACAGGAGGGGTTCCAAGGCTCAGAGTCCCTGCCAGGTGACTGTTGTGCGGAGCCTCCAGACGTTGAAGAAAGGTTGCGTCCATTTTGTCAATTTTGATGACAAAATTCGTGTTCCAGAGCCAAATTTCCCATTAGGGCAAGCCAATGGAACATGCCATCACAGAACAATGTGGGAGAATTGGAAAAGCCACCATAATGAGAAGGGCAAAGGGAAACTCGAAATACCTAGAACTGTTGAGGGAAGGACGTTTTCTATTTGAGGAAAGTTTTCTCTTCACGGTATGTGAGAACTGCGTTCCCAGAGGCCCAGGTGCGGGAAGGCCCGTTCTCATGTCAAATGAAAAAAACTCTCAGATTAAAGAACATTTAGTGTGGAAAAAGTCAACAAAACCGCATTGATTTCTGTTGATTTTAAAATCCTTTTTTTGAAAAGTTGTGCAAAAGAACAACGAAATGCCAAAACTGAAATGCCATGAAAAGTTCCATTTCATTCAACAAATGGATGGCGATCTCCGAATAAAACGTGATTCCAAAGTCGAAACTCGAAATCATGTCCTCTTTTTCATCAAGAAAGAAACTTCCTTTCAAATCGTTTCAGTTCTGGCCATTTTCCGCACAAGCACAATGCTGAGTGGTTGCAAAATCGCGAACCCCGTTTCTCCGTGCTTCGATGTTGACGTCACGCCATGTACCTGCTTTGGTCGAGATTTTTCCCACGCAGTTCGTCTAACCCTCTCTTCCTTGGCCCTGGATGCGTCCTTAAATGCAACCGTGGAAAAGGTGTGGCATTGTGCATAGAAATGACATTTTCTTGACACAAATCTCCACCGAATGGGCTTTTGAATTGAAGCTGAAGTGATGTGCAGTGGACAGTCGGGTCTCGACAGTTGCGTCTCATGCTTTTCTTCATTGCTCGATGCTGCTCAGCAGACATTGCCCCGCCATCTTTTTTTTTTTTTTTTGGATTTTCCTGATTTTGCAATAATTCTGCCCATTTAGGAGGCCACCTTTTAATTTTGCAGTTTATTTCAGCCGCTTTTTAATCATCTTTTGTGTTTGCCCTTTCCTTTCCATTCTCCGCCACCCCTTTTTTGCTGCATGATTGTTACTCCTCCGCCGCATCCATCACCACCTGCAGCGAACAACGCAAACACCACCACCGCCGCAACGCCGTGTCCTGCTCTCGTTGCTGGAGCTGGAGGCGGCAGTGCCAGCGACAGGCAGGCGCAGCAGCCGCATCCTGCTGCTTCAGTTGCGGGAGGAGGAGAGCAACAGCAACAGCAACAGAGCCCGTCTCCGTCGGCATCGTCGTCGTCCTGTCGCAACAAGAGGAGAGTCAACAGGAGAGTCACCCGGAATGAGAGTCGCTATCATTCAGGTGAGCGCACGCACGACTTAACTGCTGCTGCAACCAACCCTTCAAGCTTTTTTGGACAGAGTCAAACCAAATGGTTGGACTTTGCAATCAGCAAGCCACATGTTTATGCGAACTTCTGAGACGTGTTCCGGGCCACCAGTTTACAAATCCTGCCGCGACTTTAGATGGCAGGCCGGGGCCCCAAGCGAGCATTGATTTTTCCGAGAGGGGACAGGGTTGGATCAGATTCAGATAGCTTTTGGTTTGAAAAAATCAATATTTTTTTCTTGAGAGTGAAGGGCCCCAATTGAGCATTCTCGCACAAAACGCTCTCTGCCATCTGAAGTCGCGGCAGGATTAGTAAAATCGCTTCCGGGCCAAATTGGCGGCTGTCAAGCTGGTGGTTGACTTCAGGCAATCTGAGGACACCAAACAACAGGTTGTCAACAAGCAACTGGGAGTGAGGGTAGGGGTTTAGGTCAGGTTCGGTTGGCTTAAATTAAGAAAAAGAATGGGGAATGCGAAAATCACGTCTCGGAACAGATCTGATTGTGAAAGTTCCAACCAAATTGCCTTTTCAGAGCAGTTATGCAACAACCGAAACGAGTCGAATTAATTTATGTATGAAATATCTGACGCAGATTTCCAGTCTATCAGGAGATCTTCTCCTTCGCCATCGCATGGCCTGAGAAGAAAACCTGCAGAGGGCCCCCCTGATGGGCAAATCCCAAATCATGTCGGCGAGAAATGGTAGTTGAAATGGCTGCAGAAAAATGTGAGGTTAAAAATCTGCGAAATCAAAAATTCGCATTGTCAAGACGACATTCGTCTTTTCAAAAAAAAAATGTGGGGGACATCTGAGTCCGCTTGCCCTCTCCGGCCAAACTTTTGTCCCAAGCCCAGCCAATGGCTTTCATGCCCTGCCCGTCACTCGGAAATGTGATGGGTGTGGATGTCTACAACGGTTTTAACCCTTGGATGTCCAATTTCACCAAAAATTATATCGGTGAGCCCGACGTCTTCTTCTCCCCGACTTGTGTCCAAAGTTTTCGCGAGCCCAGTTTGACGCTTTTCCGCGTCCGGTGTCCTGTCAGATCGAATTATTGGCATCACTTGAGCCTCTTTTTCGGCGTTGTTTTTCGGCCCAATTTAACTGGAGCAAATGATTGTGGAGTATCTAAAGTTATTGTGATGTACGAGAATCTGACTGGTATTTGACCGAAACGGGTCATCATCATCATCATCAATGAAATGAAATGAAATGAAATGAAATGAAGCCGGGATTGTGTTGTACGAGTGCTGTGTGATTGGATGGGCCACCTGTGTTCGCTTGTTCCCTATCCCAGCCCCAGCGCGGCACTTTGCTGCGGCTCACTCACTCACTCACTCACTCCGGCCTCAAATACACCGTTGTTATAACTATAGACACATGTTTCAGATCAGATGCGGCAATTCGTTTCGCGGCGCCAAATTTGCATTCACTCGTGCCACGTTCACGAAAGATAACGGTAATGCCCTTCCCATGTGATCAGCGCTTGCTTGGACCACTAAACAATGTTTGACATTGTTTTTCAACAATGCGAGCGCCTGAAATTGGTTTCCCTCACTCCTTATAGCTCCCACAGTCGGCGTTTTTACCCGTTTGAGGCGGTCGGACCAGTGAGCCGAACAGAGACTGTTCCAAAGGCGTCTGCATGTTGAGGGGGCCAAATTCGGCGAAGATTTGCTCTTTATTTTCGTTATGTCTCATTTAAAAGCTCTTTGGAACTGTAACCAAATTATATGGGGTTCTTTGAATAGCAACCAATGCTTTAGGGATGTTGGAACTGCAACCAATAAAATGCTCTGGTAATCAACTGAAACCAAATGCTCTATCGCGATATTGGAACTGTAACAAAATGCTGGGGATCAAGAACTGCAACCAACAAAATGCTCTGGTGATCCTGGAACTGCAACCAAATGCTCTGGGGCTCTTGGAACTGCAACCAACAAAGTGCTCTGGGGATCTTGGAACTGAAACCAAATGCTCTGGCGATGTTGGAAATGTAACAAAATGCTCTGGTGATCCTGGAACTGCAACCAAATGCTCTGGGGCTCTTGGAACTGCAACCAACAAAGTGCTCTGGGGATCTTGGAACTGAAACCAAATGCTCTGGCGATGTTGGAAATGTAACAAAATGCTCTGGTGATCCTGGAACTGCAACCAAATGCTCTGGGGCTCTTGGAACTGCAACCAACAAAGTGCTCTGGGGATCTTGGAACTGAAACCAAATGCTCTGGCGATGTTGGAAATGTAACAAAATGCTCTGGTGATCCTGGAACTGCAACCAAATGCTCTGGGGCTCTTGGAACTGCAACCAACAAAGTGCTCTGGGGATCTTGGAACTGAAACCAAATGCTCTGGCGATGTTGGAAATGTAACCAAATGCTCTGGTGATCCTGGAACTGCAACCAAATGCTCTGGGGCTCTTGGAACTGCAACCAACAAAGTGCTCTGGGGATCTTGGAACTGAAACCAAATGCTCTGGTGATGTTGGAAATGTAACCAAATGCTCTGGTGATCCTGGAACTGCAACCAAATGCTCTGGGGCTCTTGGAACTGCAACCAACAAAGTGCTCTGGGGATCTTGGAACTGAAACCAAATGCTCTGGCGATGTTGGAAATGTAACCAAATGCTCTGGGGCTCTTGGAACTGCAACCAACAAAGTGCTCTGGGGATCTTGGAACTGCGTGAAACCAAATGCTCTGGCGATGTTGGAACTGTAACCAAATTCTCTGGAGTTCTTGGAACTGTAACCAACAAAATGCTCTGGGGATCTGTCTATGGTGCAAAAGGCCAATTTCGCGTGCATGCATAGTTGAATAACAATGTTGCCTTGAGTGAACTGGCCATTGCATGTGAAACGTGGTGTTGTGCAATTACCTATTCGATCCGATCCGTTCACGTCTCCTCTCGGATGGGCCTCATCGAACAAAACGAACGGTCATTTTTTTAGTTTTTTTAGTTGTTCGTTTGTTTACTTTGGCACACTTCGCCAGGTTACCCCTCGACCAGCCCCGCGGCCCCTCGTGCATGGATCTCACCCGCGGGGACTGTTGTTCGTTCTTGCATGTTGGTTTACTGAAGTTGGCCTGCATTTGCACGTGTCTTACGGTACGGCATCCATGTTGCATCGTATCCAGAAATGAGTGTGCCAGCATATGGCTCAGCACATATACACACTCGGAGATATTGCTTTGATCAGAGTCCCAGAAACTGTTCTCAAGACCAAGAACGTCTCTCTCTGTCTAATTTAGTCCTTGTTCCCCGCCGGATTTTTCGCCTGGCCTTAAATGATTCCTGTCTTTATCCTCTACATTCACAAGAAAATTTGAATTCAAATGACGGAACACAAGTGCCTTCTCGCTTCAGTCCTCTTTCAGACGACCCCTGCAGTCAAACCGCGATACAACCCAGTGTGTTGGGCGCGCCGTTCCCTGCCCTGCAACAATGCCATCCATGACCGAAGGCGGACATGCCGGAGAAACCTTCTGGCGCGTCAATTTCAGATTATTTTTCTTCTGATCGCAAAAATTGTGCCCCCCGAAAACACACCGGAACCTTGGCCGAGAAAAAGTTTTTCAAAGTCAGAGCGAGTAAAACTGAGTTTTCAGGAATGTCATTGAACAAGGCAAACGTTTCGGTATATTTTCCAATCAGCAGCCATCCACATCAAATGTGGGGCGGCGAACTGCCGGGACGTTATTTACTTTTTGCGCTTTGTTTTTTCCTAATTGAAGGTAACGAAACCTGACTTAACCTGCCAACCCTCACTGCCTGTTGTGAACCTATTCACTGGTGTCCGCCTATAGCATGCAGCTAACTCACTGCTTGATATCGGCGCCTGTTAGGCCGGCCAGAAAATGTTCCCAATTTCGCGTATCCAAAATCAAAAAATTTTTAACATTTTTTTTTCAACTTGAAGCAGCACCCCACGCGTGTTTATGCTCCACTCATCCCATTCTCTGCACATGCTTGCGGGCCATTTCATCAGTTCCCCTTGCATGGGTTGAACATTTTGGTGACCTTTAACCTTTAACGGAGACAACATTGTTCAGTTGTTTTGTTTGTTTGAAATACTTGCCTCGTGCATTCATTCTACACCACTAACAAGCATTCTTAACTTGGCCAAAAGCATCCTTACCTAAGCCATAAGCGTTCTTAACTGCTGGCTTCATGAATTCTTGCTCACTAACTTCTCTCTTGATTGGATGCTCAGGTGAACATTTTTAAGAAGTTGGTGCCATCGTCGGTTTATCTTTGCAATGAATAGATAAAACGGAGAACTCAATTTTCCACGAAACCAGCAGAATTCCATCGTTTTGGACCAGTGTTTAAAACAGGCTCAGTGAAAGAGAACGCAGCAAAACCACTGGCCTGAGTACTCTGAAGCTGATTGGAACCATGAGAGTGAGATATCACACCGTGCTCAAACGAAGCTTTCCAAATTATCAAAGCCACTGGTCTGAATTTTCTGGCACTTCGATTTTTTCTTCTTGTATTTCGATTTCGAAAAACTTCGATTTTTTCTTTGTTTCTTCGAATTTTCTTAAACTTCTGAATTTTCTGAAACCAGGACAAACAAAACTAGGACAGAAAAAATCGCTTCACATTCACTGACAGTGCTGATGGAATCCAATTGGTATGACTTCCGGGCACAAATTCTATAGGATGCACCTTTCAGGCTTCATGCATTGCTCAAGTAGGTAAGCCACTTGCACTATTCTGAAACAGGCCAACAGGTGTCTTGTCAGAAATTATTAACTCTTCGTCCCCTTTCTAACCTTTATTCTCCTCTGCCCCACATACCATGCTTCCCTGCCTTGCAGAAGTTCGACAGGAAGCCGTTCAGCAAGCGTTGGCTGCCATGCAGAACAGGCCGAAGCCATCGTTGCCAATGCCGTCGAAGAGGACATCAGTTCTGCAGAGGAGTCCAGATCATGTCCACAACGATTCCGGTTGGTTTGTTTGTCCGTTCACAAGTTACCTAGTGTGGAACTCAACCATGTATTGTCAGGTGTCATGTGGCAATTGAAATTTGATGATGTGATGTGCCAAAATGAATGAATCATTATGGTTTTATGCCTTGGCATCTCACTTTTCTCAAATCGAGTGCCTCCCTTTTCTCATTGATTGTTGCAAAGTCTGAGAAGGTACCATTGCGTCGAAAAAATAACGTAACCTTGCGTTGAAAAACTCAAAAAATGCATCAATCCTCGTGTTGAAAAATCAGAAAAGCTGACCTTCTGTTGAAAAGCCAGAAGGCAATCTTGCATTGAAGAAATCAGGACCTTGGGTGAGAAATCTGGAAAAGCAACCTTGTGTTGGAAAATCAGTTATGCATACATCCTCATGTTGTAAATTCAGAAAAGGCACTTTCTGTTAAAAAAAAAATCAGAAAGGGATGGTGCCAAACGATGGAGAGTTTCCTCTCTTGGACAAAATGAATCATTGAATCCATCTGGGTTGGAAGCGAGAGAGATGCAGATAAGAATCACTGACTCACCAGACTCACCAGGTGATTCATGAATTCGCCAACAGGAGATAGGTCTGCCTAGCTGAAAAATCTTTCCAACGATCAGAACCATGTTTTTGCATTTTGCCATATTCAACTCGGAGCATTAATTTGAGCAGCTTTCACCACTCACTGAAAGCGGTGCAGAAATTTTTGGTTGTAGCCCCAAAATAAACTTCGGCCACATCTGATATCCACTTTTTTGTGTTGTATATCCACTGTAATTTTCTTCCAAATAATGTAATATTCTTCTATTGAATCATGTAGATTCCAGTTCGGATGACGATAGCAGCAGCATTGGGCCGGACCACAACGATGGGGACGGGGACTCCCAGTCGGGGGGAACTCCAGACGGGAGAGGGAGAGAAACAGACTGTCGGCACTCATAGCCCAGCAACAGCTTCAAATGACCACCACCACATCACCGAATTGCGGCACTCCACCGGCACAGGTGCCGTCGTCACGTCACCAACAGTTCCTCCGGCTGGCCATCACCATCACCAGCAGAAGGCCAACCGGGAGAGAGAGCGAGAGCGGGAGATGCAGAAGATAAGCCGGGATATGGAGAGACAGACCAAGTGAGTGTGACAGATAGCTCTGTGATCACAGATTCTTTCCCTTGTCGAATTCCACCCTTGTGGTGGCCTGCAGCACGTCTCCTTGGGGCTGTTATGGGTTTTTTTTATCCTGTCCATTTTTAGCGGTTCACCTTCTGAATCCACATCCACTAGCCTGACTCTGGCTCTTTGATTCTGGCTCCATGATCCTGAAAAAAAATTGCATTGAGTGAAACACCATTCCATTGGAAAAAACCAGCATCAAATTACTAGTACTGATCCATCCGGGAGAGATCTTTCGGGCAATCCCTCTCATGCAGCGACTGGATGAAGGTCTTGAGGGGGACAGACAGAAACAAAGCTCATGCAATTTCTGGGAAATTTGACAACCATGTACACTTTTGAACTGCTTATATGCCCAAGCCTGACGCATTCTGGCTTTTTTGCAGAGAGGCGGCTTGCACCAGACCACTGCACCAGACCACAGAGTGTCTTCTCCTTGCTAAATCCGCTCACATTTCCTCAGTATCGAACGTTGATTGGTTTGAAGGACCTGCACCTACCAGTACCTATGTATTTCATGCGTCAACAAAGGTTGCTGCCAATCATCCCCCATCATATGCAAAACCTCAGACTGAGGAAGCCGACTGTATCCTGCTGCAAACAGCTGTCGTTTCAATCCAGCATTCTGCATTTCGATTGCACCTGTACCGCAATCTCCAGAGAAATTCTTGTCCTCATTTTTTGTCCGTCATGCCACTGTTTTCCAATATTTTGCCGGATATTCCACGTCACTTGTGTGATCGCCCACTTCGCATCGGGTAAACCAGCACTGGTTCCTAATTAAGGGGTCGTTTTGTCAAACTTTTTATTTTTATTTATTTATTTTTTTTTGTGGAAGACTACATACCTAAGATTCATCGTCAATTTGCAGGTGATATGAAACCTAGAGAGAACGTGTGAGCACTAATAATTTAAATAGTGCACAGTTATGATGCCTTGAGTGGATACTTAGCAATCATGCGATCGATCGTCTGAGCCAAGATCCTATCCCATGCCGCATCCATATTTTGTCTTCCTTAGATACTCTCACCGCCAGGATATGTGAAACTTGGAAAGATTCCTGATTTCCAAAATTGAATGTGAACTTTCAACTTTGAAAACCATTGAATTGACTTTCATGAGCCTGTTCTGAGCATTCTGAGAGCCCAAAGCCAGGAACTACTTATTCTGGCCTGCACACAGGCTGCAAAGCACTCACACAATGCAGAAATGACTGAGGCCTACCCAAAAATTCCATTTGCTTGCAAGTCATGTTTGTTCATTTCTGGTTGCTATTTTCGCTTCACTGGATTTTCTCCTCTCCAACTTTTTTTTCTCTCTTTCCCTTTCTGTAGGCTCCTGAATGGACCCATCATCAACGGATGACATCACAGATATTCAACGGATGATCAAACGGTCAACTCCTCTCTCAGGTCACAATGTTATCGATGGTGGTGGCGGGGGAGACAGGCATCATCCAAATATGCAGTGTGAGTACCTGCCTTGTTTTTTTTTTCATCGGATTCCTGTCATGCGTTCAGTTTCGCCGAGAGTTTTCTTTCTCTTTCAAGTTCGATATATTTGTTGTTCCGTTTTCTTGCTTTGCTGCAAGCTGCAAGGCATCAGCTATTCTGTGGTCCATTTCACTGATTAGTCTTCAAATTCTTGGGGTCTTGAGACCTCAATTTGCTGAGTTTCCGCCCTTTTACTATTTTTGCTGGGAGTGAATTTTTCCATTTAACATTACCTGTTATTCCCAGAAAATAGCCGAAGGACATTTCCGACACCCTGACTTTCCCACTCAGCAAACATTTGGTGACATGCTTTTGTCCTCCAAAAAAAAGAGGAAGGGTCTCTTCGCGCTATGAAGAGAAGACAACTCAAAATGAAAATAGCCATGCCAGCATTTTCCCAATTGACCTTTGAGAATCTGCAATGGCTTCTCTTGTCATTTTGCTGCCATTTAGGTTGCAGTATTTGACTTGCATTTTGGATTCTGGAACGTGGGTCTGCCTTAACTTTCCTTCCCTGTGACAAAATGCCAGCCAGGTTAAATCTGCAGTTGACCCACCCAATAGATTACCTGCCAACATCTGTGTGTGTGGACCTACAAAAAGTAATCAAAAATGAAAAAGCTATCTCCGAACAGGATTTGAACTCAAGATCTGCCACGTGCAAGTCGTTGCCTCATCCATCGTGCCATTGGTCTTGTCAGTACTTTTGCTCATGCATTGCCTTTTTAGCCTAAACAGCACATGAATTTCCGAATGCGCAACATTTGGGAAAATATCTCCAGCACACACGTTACTTGATTAATCTGCAAGAATCGATGCATTTTTCCATCCAACCCCCATTAAAAGTCCCTTCCTACATAAAAGTGGTAAGGTTGGGTTAGGTTGGCTTTATTTTGCTTTTTGACCACTGCCAAATGGGGACATGCTCCGATTTGTATAGATTAATAAAATATGCAGACTTGTCCCTGGTCCCAAGTGTCACCATTCGGAGTTTGGGTGAGATCCTCATGGGTGGTCGGAAGAATATCTCTTTCACGAAAAAACTCGACACTCTATTTATTCGCAGAGGTTGATTAGGTTTTTGTTGTGTTGTTGTTTCACAAGCAGATTCCCAGCCGCCGGACGTCACAAACAACACTTCTCAGTCATCACGACGATCTGCCGCCGCCGACAGGGTCGGTCGGTACCAGACTCCTCCTTCGTCGAGCCGACTGAATCAGCCAAATTCCGACATGACAGGAACCATGACCGGCACAGGCCGGTGGAAGGTGTCCACCAAAATCCAACAGCTCCTGAACACTCTGAAGCGACCCAAACGGAGACCACTCCCCGAGTTCTACGAGGACGACGACATAGATCTGGAGCTTGCTGCCAACCCAAAGGACCCGAATGCCCTCAGGCCTGAGGGCAACGAGATGACGCCGATTGTCGGCGAACAACTAGTCATTCCGTCTGGGCTCCCCAGGAGTCTGGAGGCGGCTATTCAGAGATATGGATCGGGGACCTACAAGGCACCTGTTGCCACTGTTCTTGATCCAAATGGCAAACTTCTTCTCTCACTGACATACGGTTGGTCGGGTGTTCTTTTTTGACAATGTTTTCAATTTTTGAGCTTTGATGTCTGATTTTGTTACTCGGGTTGTCACACCAAAACAAAACATCATTTCTCCAGTATTATTGATAGCATGAGCAAAGTTTAAAAAGAGAAGGAAATAAAAAACATGGCATGGCTGGTGCAGCGGAGACTGTGGCGATTTTTGACCTGAAAATGTTAGTCATGTCGCTGTTTCGGTTTTTTTTTTTTTGTGTGAGTTTGAAATGGGCTGCTCTAGGTGTTCCCCTTTTCGCTCTTTCAAAATGTCATTTCCTCCAGAACTGATTTTGATTCTTTCTGCCATGATTTTGTGCCTTTTGGGTGTTTAAAGTTGTTTCCAAATGTGTGAGTTCATGAAATAGCAAGTACCTAAGCTGGAAAACAATTTGTTGGCACCACAAAAACGATTGCCTGCAGGGTCTGCAGAAATGACGCATGCATTGGGCCTAGTAATGAACTCCTGTGTTCAATGTTCGATGATATATGACGTACATTGTACATCGGAAAGACTGTCTGTGTTCCTTTTGCAATGCAAGATGGATCTCCCTTCTCTGCTCGACACGTACCATGCCTTTTTTCCTCCGTTATTCAAAAACCCTTTTCCTCCGTTATTCAAAAACCCTTTTCCTCCGTTTTTCAAAAACCCTTAAATTAAACTACGTTTAGGTAGCAAATGATTGTGTGGAGGTGGGTCGATTGTGCTAGATTTTTTTTTTTTTTTTTTTTTTTTTTTTTTTGAAAGGGTTTCATTTAAGCACCATTCGATGGTAAACCAGCACCGAAAGTTATTCAGTTGTGGTTGATCACGGCACCAGGAATTGCGGGTTGTCTTGCCACCACCAGTGGGCTCCCTCCCATGTGGCAACCTGTGAAGTGTGAGGAGGGGGACAGAAAGAAACGAAGCTGTGATTTCTGGAAATTTGATCAACCATGCCCTTTATTTTTGGTAGAAAATTTTTAAAGTCGAGATGGTAAACCGTAAAAGCTTCTACTTTTTTTATCTCGCAGGGAAACTGCTTAGCAGAGCAAATAAGATTGCCTACAGCCTACTGAACAAAGCCGACCACAAGGGCGAATGCTGTGTCAAATCTGGTGAACGTGTTGCCCTCGTTTTTCCAAACAACGACCCCCTCAGCTTCCTCTGCGCCTTCTACGGTTGCCTGTTTGCCGGAATCATCCCCGTTTCGATAGAGGTCCCCCTGACACGGCGTGACGCCGGCTCCCAGCAGATTGGCTTCCTTCTCGGCAGTTGTGGGGTACAGTATGCTCTCACGTCGGAGGCGTGTCACAAGGGACTGCCGAAGACGGCGACCGGGGAGCTGGCCAACTTGAAGGGGTGGCCGAAACTGCATTGGCTGATAATCGATCAGATGGGGAAGATACCAAGGGAGTGGAATCCACCTCCTCAGTTGATGGACGAAACTCCCGCCTACATTGAGGTGAGGAGTTATTTGTCTGTGGATTTTTTGTATCAATGATTTTTGGTGATTTTTTCTCCGATATTTTGCCGGTTTCCAAAACGAAGATTAATCGGCGGATCGCTTCTATCCGCGGATCGACGAGTGGTGATATGGTTGACCTTGTCGTTCGCTATATCGATGTGAATCCAAATGCTTGTGGTCAACCAAATCACCACTCATCGATCCACGGATAGCGGCGATCCGCGGATAGCGGCGATCCGCAGATTAATCTTCGTTTTGGAAACCGGCCGATTGTTTTTATTTCACACTGATTTCTTTTTTATTTTTTTCGTATATTTTTTTTCATTGATGTTAGAAGAGCCTCCCATTCGGTTGTCATTTTTTTGCATGTCTACCATTTTTCGACTTGCTTCGATTTTCTTTTGAGTCTGTTTTTGCATGGTGTTTCTGAATTGGTTTTTTTTCTTTTCCTTTTTACACCTGTTTCTGAAATATTGTTATGGATTGCGATATTATCCACCTTACATTAATCTGGTAAAAATGAACATAGGTCTTGCCGACCACAGGTGACTTCTGACACCTAAAAAACGTGTGTGAGGACGTTATGAAATCATGTTCGTGGGCTAACAGGTAGGCATAACATAAAAGCAAAAAATAAACAGTGCTCAAATTCTGTCCTACACTGTGTAAAAAATTTCGCAGCTCTAAAAGAGCATAGAATGCAGGAAGAAAATCTCCACACAAATCCAAACATCTTTTTATTCAAGCACATTTTCAAGCTGTTTTTGAATTGCTTTGCTTTGGAAATCAATTTTGAAAAATTTTCAATTGGCCAAAATGGACTTGCCACGTACCCACAAGAAATATTAAGTATCAACAAAAGATTAATTTGAAAAATTTTAACAAATCTGGGTTTCGAACCTAGATCGTCTGCATGAAAGGCAGTCACACTGACCACGAGATACACTACGGAAGCTCGCTTAGAAGCTTCTCCTTGAATCAGTGGTTTTCCTTCATGCATGCTGAAGCCCAAGCAGTGCTCCGTGTTGCAAAGGATCTTGCGCTCCAACAATGGGGACAAGCTTGAGTGATGACTCAATATTCTTGAGAACTCCCAAGTTAGGAGACTTTCCTGTCGGACGAAGTGCTCCGTTATGATGCTAATCCGAGGTTGTGGAAATAACTTTTCTCCATTTACTTGAAATTATTCCTGCAACCTCGGATTGGCATCATAACGGAGCACTTCTCTGAGCTTTTTGAGGTTTTTGAAACAAGCAGAAAATAATTTCAACTGAGGTTGAGAGTTCTCTCAGGTTGCAAACCTTCCCAAATACGAGAAAATCTGCTGTAACTAATAAGGCTCCAGGATTTCTGGAAGCATTATATGCTGATGGTCAATCATGTTCTCTGAATAATCTTATCCGTCCGTTTTCTGCCCCCACCGTCTCCCCGTTGAACAGTACACGACGGACAAAGAAGGTTCCGTGATGGGAGTCACGTGTCACGTAGCTCCATGCTCTCACTCTGTCGGACTCTGACAGCGGCGTGCAGCTACACGGAAGGTGAAGTGATGGTCTGCGTGGTCGATTTCAAACGTGAGGTCGGTCTCTGGCATTCCCTGCTGTGCAGCGTGTTCAACGGGATCCACGTCATTTTCATCCCATATGCCCTCATGAAGATGAACCCCGCATCGTGGATGCAGATGATCACAAAGTACAGGGGTGAGTATTTAATTGTCGAATTGTTCCTTCTTTCTTCCCTTCTTTATCAATTTTTGGGAGTGCGTTGAGAACCATCACTCTTGCCTGCCACTTTGAATCATTGTTTCGTTCGAATGTACAGATTTTTATTGTGAAATTGTACGGACAAGCTGCAACATTCTCAAATTAGTCTGATGAACGATGTTGCAGATGCCACAGCCTACCCCACAGCGGCTCACAGCCAGCCGCTGTGGGGCATGCCTTAAACACTCTTCCTGCCCCCTTCAAAAGGGTAGCCCACTCGAAAACCCTGCTGCAGCACGAAATCATCAATTAGTATGGATCCTTTTTTTCTCCTCCTCCTTTCTCTTCCTCTTTTTCTCTGCGGTCTGTTCTGAACTTCAGCCACCACCGATGTTCTTTGTTCGCTCTTTGTGGTAACCAAATTGTGGCCGGTGTCCAAAACGATCGAAATGCTCTGATCCACTAGAATCCAAACACTAAGCACAGAGATGCCAAAATTGGCGTCTGATTGACCCCAAAAGGAACAAAGAAGCTGGGTCAAAAACAGAGCATTATCTTCTAACAATCGAGAAATCACCAGATTCCGGAAACTGTTTGAGAATGCTGTTCATGACAACTGTTGCTGGGTGATCCAGGGATAAACCTAAATTGTTCCCGAGGTTTTGTTTTTCCCCCGAGGTTTTGTTTTTCCATCTTTAGGGGCAAGCGAAAAAGCCATTTTGGGTATGGCGCCCCAGAACTGCACTGTGAGACTCTCCTAACTTCAACTGTTGTAGAAAGTGGATGAAGGATTTTTCTTCAACACAATTCAAGGAACTACATTCGGTGCCCACTACAATTTTCCACTTTATGGTAGCAGAGCTCTGGCGTGCCAGTGTTCTAACAGTTATATCAGAAAAAGTCAATGTGCACCAAGATGTGGCGTTTTCCTATTCAAAATTCTGACCACAGTGAGAAGTGGTCCGGAATATCATAAATCCGAGGTTGCAGGTGTTATTTTTCGCATCGAAGTGAATGAAGAAATTAAAGCCCGCAACCTCGGATTAATGACATTCCGGAACACTCTCCCCGTGGTCAGAATCCTTGAATTATTATTTTGGGCTTGTTAAAACTTCTTGCAGAACTTCAGTTTTTTTTTTTCTTCATCAATTTTTGTGTTTTTTTTTCCTTTTCTTCTCCTGTCCAGCGAGCATCGCAATAGTGAAATCCCGTGATCTCCACTGGGGTCTCCTAGCCACCAAGGATCACAAGGACCTCTCCTTGAGCTCACTTCGACTTCTCCTGGTCAGCGATGGTGCCAATCCTTGGTCCTTATCGTCCTGCGATCAGTTCCTTGCCGTCTTCCAGAGCAAAGGTCTTCGACCGGATGCTGTCTGTCCGTGTGCTAGCTCATCGGAAGCAATGACTATCTCCATTAGACGGTTGGTCGTTCATTCATTCATTGTCATGCCACATCATACCTCTCTCTCCGGGGTTTGTGTTGGCCCCGGTGGAAATTTTTAACAACATGGGTCCACTGTGTTTACCCTGCCCATCCACAAAGCAAAGGAGGGTCGCATGCCCCAACTGGTAGGTACTTAGATGCCAGGCAGGCCGCCATCCAGCATTTATCTTGCCAGAAAATGGCTGAGAGATCAGCTAAGAATGAAATGCTTCCTGCTGCCACATTTTACTGGATTCAACTAACCAAGGATTCAAGTCCATATTCACCGCCAACAGCGAGATAACGGCTGGAAACTAAGAACACAAAACAACTGGGGGTTGGTTTTTAACTGGACCAGATCTGCGACCCCCTCATTATGATTGCTTTTTGGGGACTGAAAGAGAAGAGAGGCTCTTTTCTGCTTTGTGCGGCTGAGTTTAGTTTACACTGTTTGCAGTTATAACCGGAACCCCTTTTGTTGAAAACATTTCACCAAAGGTAGGTAGGTACACTGTTGGCTGTTCTTTTTGATTTTCATTTTTCACGTGTGACTTGCTAAAAAATAATTAACAAATTGCAGACAGAGGGGATAAATTTGGACACACATGTGACCTTACGGTATTATAGCTAAGACGAGTCTCGTGTTGATGACAGACGTCTTACGTCAACAATAAATTGACAAACTGGCCACTAACCGTTCGTAATAATTTGAAAAAGGCGACGTTTCACCCCCGTCAACGTGGGGCTTTGTCAAGCAGTCAAGCAAAAGTTCAAACAGATCTCCTTCACTGCTGTTCTGAGACTGGATGAAGATGAGCTGGGATGGTTGTTGATGTTGGCTTGTGTTTTCAGAAGGGGTGAGGCGTGGAGTGTGGTGTTGTGGTCAGTATTCTGGTGCGGAGATGGTGGCGGGGACACCAGAATACCGACCACAACCCCATACTCCACGCCTCACCCCTTCAGAAAACACAAGCCAACATCAACAACCATCCCAGCTCATCTTCATCCAGCCTCAGAGTAGCAGTGAGGATCTGTTTGAACTTTAGCTTGACAAAGCCCCACGTTGACGGGGGCGAAACGTCGCCATTTTCGAGTTCTTTCGAACGGTTAGTGACCAGTTTGTTAATTATTTATTGTTGACTGTTTCCCGTTCGTGGTGTCCATACATTTACAGACGTCTTATGCACCTGTCACCCGAAACGTTGACACGACTCGTCTATCTTGGGGTAAAATCATCTGGACCACCCGGTTAATGGTTATACCTTAACGTCGTCATTCATTTCAGTTGCAGTTTGAGTTATCGTCTCCCCTTTTTATCTCCACTTTTTGCAATCTCTTCTCTTGAATCCCAAACAGGCCCAGTCGTGCGGGTATCAATGCGACGGGACGTGGAGTCCTATCGATGTCGGGACTCAGTCACGGTGTTGTGAGGGTCGACCAGGAGAACTCACTCACGTCGCTCACACTTCAGGATTGTGGTCAGGTCATGCCAGGATGTGAGTACTCCAGATGGCAGCAGAATTGTTTAAATTTGGCTAAGCATTTGAACATTTCCTGCTGCGACTATTATTTGATTTTGGAAAAAACGAACTTTGCTGTTTGATTGCAACTGCAACCACAGGTAGGGAATTTATTCGCCTGCGCAGAAGAAAAAGGCCCTTACATTTATTTTGCAAAGGTTTTTATGAAAAATAAAAACCCTTTCTGGGCTGAATTTGGTATCCCTTTTTACATTTGGCCCATTTTTGCTAGGGGAATCTGATGGGTATCTTCGATAGGACCGACTGGAAATGAACATCAGCGGGATGTAAAGAGTCTGAAATGCCGTAGTTTTTTTTTTTGGGCAGGTGTAAAAAATCGCCGTAAGGCATTCACCTGTTGACGTTGCCCAGCGGCTTCGGTTGCTTGCAGCATGCAATTTTTCCATTTCCCGCCAAACCCAGTTTTCACAGAAGTATGCCGCAACCGTTATTCTGTCATTCTGCTAAGACATGTACTGTGACAAATGTTTTGGTGAGGATGGAGTTATCTCAAACACACCACAACACAAAAAACCCATGTCCAGATTTGGATTGCAAGCACAGACAGGAGAGATGACGATAATGTTTTGCGTGGAGTCTGTTTTTGAGTTATTGGACTTCAAAGTCGGTGGATCTTTTCCACATGTTGCATCACTTTGAAATGATGCTGACTGAGAACAAATTGACCGATTTGGGGTGGGAATGGTGTCGTTCGAAAGATATATTTTATAGGCTCTACAGCTTGCATGTTCTGTATGTTCCCGTTCCCGTTCACATTCCTTCTGGAGCTGATGCAGAAGTTCTGGTCAGGTTTGTGTGACATTACTTGCCTGATGGACTCTGTATTTTCAGTTACCTACTCTGGCTGAGGTTGTAAAATTTTGAAAGGGGATTTTGAAGTGTGTGATCCTGTCACTTCCAGTTGACATTTGAAAAAAATTCTCACAGGATTGCAGATGAAATGACAAGGTTGCTGATTTTGCAAAATAAAAAATTTGACCAATTTTGTCAAAATTTGAATTGCATCGTCTTTTGGGCCAAGGGAACTGACAGTTGTCGCCTGGTGCCGCGAGAGGCCATTCTGGGCGGCGGCACCGGCAGAAGGTCAAGAACACGGTTTGGGTTGTATCAGCAAGTCCTACGGCTTTCGCGAAACCAAGTCCCGACATCTCCGAAAAAATTGCTCATCTGAACCCCAGCCATAACCTTGAAACCTGAGAAACCCTGATTTCCAAAAATGAACGTTAAAAACTTAGAATTATTGGTAAATCCTTGAAAACTACTGTCATCTGTTAGCATTTGGAGAACTTTCTCTTGTTAGATAGCTCTATCCTTTGATTCACTCCCATTTCCCAAACCCCCTCAGGAGCTTAGTCCCTTGGAACCCTGCTGTGGGTACCACTGCAGATGCCACTTTTATGGCCACTTGGGTACTCGTGGGAGCTGCCTTTGTCACTAAAGAAAGCCTTGAAAAACTTTGAGAAAACCTGGAAAATTTTGGAAAACCTGGAGAACTTGATAAAAAAAAAAAACTTGGGAAAACCTGGAAAAAATTTGATGAAAAAAAAACTTTGGGAAAACCTGGAAAACTTAGATGAAAATAAATTTGGGAAGACCTGGAAAACTTTATGAAAAGCATCGAGAAAACTAGAAAACTTTGGAAAAAAACTTTGGGAAAACCTGGAAAACTTTGATGAAAAGCATCAGGAAAACCTAGAAAACTTTGAAGAAACACTTAGGGAAATCCTGGAAAACTTTGATGAAAAAAAACTTTGGGAAAGCCTGGAGAACTTTGATAAAAAAAAAAAACTTTGGGAAAACCTGGAAAACTTTGCGAAAACCTGGAAAACTTTGAAAATAGACTTGACTTCCAAAATCGCTGGGATGCCTGCTGGATGGCACTCAAGAATTTGTTTTATTCTCACAGATTTAACAGTTTCTTCTTCCTGTTAATTATAGACTTTACTTTCTTTCTTACCATGATTTATCAGCCATGATTGTGGTCGTGAAGATTGAAGGTCCGTCATATCTTTGCAAGACGGACGAAGTGGGCGAGATCTGTATCAGAACAACTTCGACGTCAAGCCAGTACTGGAACCTACAAGGTTTGACCAATCAGACGTTCAAAGTTCGACCGCTCCATCAGGACGGGCAGCCGATGGGCGAGCACACCTTTGCAAGGAGCGGACTGCTTGGATTTCTTGGACCGGTATGAATCATGTGATGCTTTTTTATTTATACATGCTAAAGCTGGACCAGGGTTGGTTGGACATCAAAGCGCCACCCTGGAGGTAGGTTGGAAAACCAGGTCCTTTTGGATCAGATAAAAAAAACCTCCTTGTAGTGCTGGATAGAAGCTGCAGATGCAAAAAAAAGTAAGATTTGGAAGAGAGCCTTCAAGGGCCCCTCTTTTGCCAAATCATTCGGGAGGCTCTGCCACCAAGCTTCTGTCTTCTGCCACCAGACTTCCAAATTTTTTCCAGAATGCTTCTTTTCTTTTGTGTTTTTCCAGAATGCTTTCAGAACATCTTTTTTACTCTTTGATATAATTTTCCATTCTCTGACACGTCTATTTTCTGGCTATACGGGCTTTCTAAAGGGTGTTTTTGTTGCCACCGAAACTTTACATTTTCTGATACGAGGTCCACACATTAAAAAACGTTCTGGAAAAGTGGCCGATCCTGGGCCGTTATCGGCAAATTCCTCATGTTAGTGCCTGTCTGTGAAAGTGGAACTTTAATTTTAATTTCACCTGTCGAGCTTTTACTAAAACTCCAAAGTCACTTTTTTACTTGCAAAACACGTACCTATTTGCTATGTGCCGATCATGTGTTCCGTCGTTGCCTTGGAAATTTAAAAACTTTGAAAATGGTGCATCCATTTTGTCTCTGAAAATGTTAGGTGTGTGCTGTGCACAACCTGTTGTTTTTCGGTGGGATTCTAATTTTGCTTCTTCATTACGTCAGAATGTACCTAATGACCGAAATCCTGATGCGAGTGATCATGTGGGTGAATGGTTTTTGGAACTCAATAATCCCACGGTCAAGCGGAACCAGGAATTAACTAAATGAACTGTTGGAGATAGCTGCGCTGTTGGAGAAAATGGCTTAAAACTGGTTTTTGTTTTCCAGGGTGGAGCTTTCTTTGCTTGTCCAGAAATTTCGGTTGTAGGTATCTGCTGGCTCCCGGCCGCCTCCGCCGCGACTGCCATCTCCGCCGCCTCATGTTCTCGGCCCGCCGCCTGGCTTACATGAACCAAAACATGCACAAAAGCGGCGACGGAGGCCTCAGCTGAAAGTGGAAAATGGTTATTGTTGGTCAGTTTGGGTTAGGTTAGTTAAGACAGGGCGAGGCTAGGATAGGATTCTTTATTTTTATTCAATAGTCGTGGTGTGTTTCCTTAACCTGACTCAATCTGACCTGACCTTACCCAGAACATAACCCAACCCATTAAATTTACCATGACGAGTTTGATACGCCTTGTCCGTTCGTAGAGAACTCTACGAACGGACAAGGCGTATCAAACTCGACATGGTAAATTTAATTGAACCCGTTCGTGGTGCACGTGCTTCAATTAACCCAACCCACAATCCGTTTATCGGGAAACCCATATATTATAGGTTCAGGGACAAAACCACTCACGAAAAAACGTTTTTCACTTTCTGTTGCCTTTTTCGCTCATGTTTTGGAGGAAGAGGTAAATTAATTTAACATGAGGGGGCCAAGATTGAGGAAGCGAGGTGGCAGTCGGCAGGTGTTGTGAACCACTATCGAAATTCCCTTTCTGTTTTGTCTTCCCATCTTATATTGGGCATATTTTCCTGTTCTCAATTCTTTACATCAGATTGTTTTTGATTTATTTTACTTCGTAATTTGTTTTGCTGCATTTTGTTTTATTTTTCTTTGTTTTTTTCTCTCTCTCTCTCTAAAGGGTGGCTTGGTGTTCGTCTGTGGTTCCCGTGATGGTCTGATGATTGTCACCGGTAGGAGACATAACTCAGATGACATAATTGCCACGGTGCTGGCTGTGGAACCAATGAAGTTCATCTACCGTGGTCGGATAGCCGTGTTCAGCGTCCGCGTATTGCGTGACGAGAGAATATGTGTGATAGCAGAACAAAGGCCCGATTGCAGCGAAGAGGAGGTGAGAACATCATGAAGGTTGACCTTACACGAGTCTTTAGACAATTTTATCTCTATCGGCAAGTCGAGTCAACGTTTCGGACGCCTCACACGTCCGTTTTCAAGACTAGACTGGTTGATTATTGATGCTCGATGCATCCTTAAGGTTGACTCAACTCATCGATTTCATCTCGCAATTAATGCTATCAAGACTAGACCGATTGATCACGTACGCTTCTGAAAAACCCATTAAACTGCTTTAATAAAAACCCTATTAAATAACTGGTTTTAAAACACATCAAAACACTTTACAAAAACGCATTAAAATGCTTCACAAAACCACACGAAAATACTTTGAACAACTCATCAAAAACACTACAAAACCATTCAAGACTCCATTTAAATGCTTTACAAAACTCCATCAAAATGCTTTACACAGGAAAGCAACTCCTTTGCATGAACCTAGCAGAATGAAAAAGGCGTAGAAACAATATGTTGTTTTTTTATTTCCTATTCCAGAGCTTCCAATGGATGTCCAGAGTCCTCCAGGCTGTTGATTCCATCCATCAGGTTGGAATTTACAGTTTGGTCCTTGTCCCCCCGAATCATTTGCCAAAAACACCACTGGGTGGAATCCACCTGTCAGAGACCAGGAGACGCTTCTTGCAGGGGACACTCCACCCTGCCAACGTCCTCATGTGTCCACACACCTGCGTCACAAATCTGCCAAAGCCACGGGAGATCCATTCCGGTAAGTTGCACAATGTACATGACTATTTTGGCAATTCCATGGGGCAAAGGATGCGGATGGTGGGTCAGTCATACACCATGCCGAAACCGAACCCACAATTTCCTCAGTTGGGGATGGGTTTTTTCAGTAAGGCGAGAGGGCATGACATTGTGGTCACCATGTGTAAACACATTTTCAACGGTTTTTTCCTATGAATCGGAGAATCTGTCGGCAGCTTGTGGATGGTCAAAACGGCCCTAACTCCGGGGGTTGGCCAAAGGTTGAACTTGCAAGCCGTAGTGTTAGTGTGATTACCTGAAGCATTTATAGCGGGACAGTCTATATTACGAATATAACAAAGCTGTTTTTTATGTTTGGGGCTGTTCAATGAATGCTGACCGTCAAGTTTAACCTTCTTATTCTTGGTTATTGAAACGAAACCATAATAAGCATTGCTCTCAACCAGTTGAAAATTTTACGGAAACAGTTGTGCTACCCATATTAGTGTCTATATCCGGGCCACTCATTCTATGGGCTTATTTCGATGGGAGAAATATGCGGCAGAGCAGAGGTCAGATGCATATTATGAAGTTAGACCGACATAAACACTAAACAGTGTCGACTGGGGGACATCATCTCTGTCGTGGTCAATGTTGATGCATGGCTTGGGTTAGTCTGCTCTAATGTTGTTGCCACATGGACCAGCTGTGTTTTACGAGTTTTCTCTCCCCCCACGACCCCCCTCCCCCGTATTCTAGATGTTGGGCCGGCATCAGTCATGGTTGGGAACATTGTTCAGGGAAATAGACTCGCATCAGCACAAGGAAGGGAGCTTGGCATTGGAGAGGATGATACTGACACTGCAAAGAAGGTTAGAGAGACTAGTTAGGTTGTTTTTCGATGGTCAATCTCTGTGGTCCAGGTTTTTATTTTTGTCTCGTTTGGTGCCGGTCATGAAATGAAGAAAACACTTTTGTTTCACAACAATTATTTAGGTAGTTTCTGAATTTTTTGTCGGAAAGTTTTGTTTAATTTATTGATGCTTTTGTCGACACGAAAGATTTGGTGTCTTCGGAAAGTTTTGTTTGCTTTTTGTCGTCGAAGGTTTCATTTGATTGTCAGTGGTTTGTCGAGAAGGAAATGTTTTGGAGTCATTTGTCCAAAAGCATTGTTTGTACATGAAACTTTCTGCAAAAACAACAAAAACCAAACGATGCTTTTGGATAAAATAACTCAAGAAACTTTATTTTTCAAGAAAGTTTTTGTCGGAAAGTTTGCTTCTTTTATTTTTTTTAAGATTTACTCGTATTTTATTTTTTGGTCCCTGTATTTTCTCAAAAAATTAAATTCCTTTTTTCTGATTTTTCCAAAACTTCATCTCATTCCCACTTTTGATGCCGATTGATTCTTGAACAAGTTTGCCTAGTTTTTCTTCTGAATTTTCTCGCCAAATTTTAATTTGTTTTTGAGATCTAGTTCTACAAATTTGTCTTGGTTTTTAGACATTTTTTCCATGCGTTTAATTTTGCACTCAGAGCAGTGATTGACTCAAAATTTTGGCCCTTTATGGCATTTCCACAAGGTCATGCTGCAATCTTGCGGCATGGTGACATGCTGCATTCTG
Organism: Sinentomon sp. SZTP_YWyxl; assembly: GCA_030068105.1. NCBI lineage: Eukaryota > Metazoa > Arthropoda > Protura > Sinentomata > Sinentomidae > Sinentomon > Sinentomon sp. SZTP_YWyxl. The sequence goes on from JASGXE010017690.1 coordinate 30,914, forward strand.
ACGGCATGGTGCCAGGGATCTCAGTTGAAAAAGTTTTGAATCCAGAAGTCGGAAAGTCTTGCACCCATCCCTGGTGGTGACACTTCACAAAAGGCGTGGTGACATGCTAAAGCTTTACTCTTCTCTAGCAGCACGGTGATCTGTTTAAAATCTGCTCTCAAGTTTTTTGTGTCGTTTTACTTTGTGGCGTCACAAAACTGCCCTTCATAAAAACCATTCCTGTCGGTATTTTCAATTCCAATGTTGCTATTGTTCGTCTGTGTTGACACTTGAATCATGAAGAAAAACATGATTCGGACTGTACACAAATTCTAAAGACCCGGTGATGTTTATTTTCGCTGCCATCTCTCACTCTTTCTCTCTGCCCAGTATCAGTTCATCTCTGAGATCCTCCGCTGGCGTTCGACCACCACTTCCGACCACGTCCTTTTCACCCTGCTCAATTCTAAATGTGCCATCCAAGCAACCATGACCTGTTCCCAGCTGCACAAGAAGGCCGAGCGTGTTGGATGCCTCCTGCTGGAGAAGGGACGAATCAACACGGGAGACCACGTTGCGTTGATATTCTCACCGGGGTTGGACCTCATTGCGGCATTCTACGGCTGTCTCTACGTTGGTGAGTTCCCCTTGTGAAATCGTGTCGTTTAACCACTTACGGCAGAGAGATAGGTAGCGAGGAATTGAAATCCTCTGTGGTTTCTAGTTGCGGGGATTTTGTTGTGGAGTGGGCAGGTCTTCTCGACATACCTCCGAGCATTTCCATGCCACACGACCTATCTCTCCGCTGTAATCGATATTTTAACCCTCAAGATTACAAGATAGTTTTGAGAGGTTTGTTTTTTTTTTGGGCATATGAGGAAGTTGGTCCATGTTTCATTCAGCAATTCACATGGCAGAGTATGACCGTAGCTGTTTGTATTTAAGGCATCAGTCTTCATATTTTTACTCCCTGTGGCTGTGCCTTGCTGACTTTTTTGTGGCTCACGAGTACTGGGATTTTTCTGTGGCTCGAGTCCTTGTATTTTCTGTGACACGTGAGTGCTGTTTCTTTCTTTGACTCACTATGCCTGGTGTTTTCTGTGGCTCGTGATGACTGATTTTTTTCTGTGGCTCACAAGACTGGTTTTTTCTCTGTCCCACTAGATTTTTCCAGTGGCTTTTTTGTGAATTATCATTGCATTGGATCTGAGACCTTATTTTCGAGTGATTTGAATCGTATTACTTGTGGTCAAAGGGGTCCAAGGGAATGATAACTCACAGTCTGTGTGGGCAGAAATGGCAGTTCTCCGAAATATGTCACAAATTGGATGATATTGGCATGCTTTTTTGCTCATTATGTTGCTACCATTTTAAAAAAAGTTCGACATTTATTTGTATGCAAATTTCCTACAGGTGGCTGGTGAGTTGTGAAACAGAAAAGCTCTTTAAAAAGTATCTCTAACAAAGGCTAGTCTTTTATGCTTGTGTTTCTTTGCAGGTGCTGTTCCAGTCACAATACGTCCCCCTCATCCTCAGAATCTTCAGACCACCCTTCCGACAGTCAGAATGATAGTGGACGTTAGCAAATCATCCATCATTGTCTCAAGCCAGAATGTCATTAAACTTCTCAAGTCAAGGGTGAGTGTGCATGGTCGCACCTTGACATAGATAGCGCTTGCTGTTTCAATGATTCAGACATGAGTTGTTTGTCTCGTCATTGTGTCTAGTGGCTGGTATGATTACAAGACCCGTGATCCAAAGGTCCCGGGTTCAAACCCAGGTTGTGTCGAATTTAGTAAAGGCTCAGATCATGGTGTCCGGATAGACTGGGTTGTGGTGGCACGAATTTCGTCCTTCGGGTTTAAAGTTAAAGAAGGAGGTCCTTGAGGTTAAGACTGCAGGATGAGCATGGCAATGGAGCACGTGTATTACGGAACGCCTGGCCACGGAGCTTGAAAGTTCAAACTAGGGCTGAGCCGGTACCAGTTACCGGTTACTGGTACCGGACCGGTATCAATGGTACCGGTACCGGCGGTACTGGCACCGCTAGGGCAGTTGTTATCGCTGCCAAACAGCACCTCAGAATTTGCTGTGGAAGCCACTGTTCCAATGCCTGAACTGAATGAAATTTGGGTTCTGCCTCTGGCTTTTATACTCACCTGAGAGGCATGAGTGGGAGGAGCTTGCAGTTGAAACTGGATGCATTTCACAAGCCCCGCCCATTTGACCCTCACTCTTCACAAGCCCCTCCCACTGGGCCTCGTTCCCATGCATATAAAAGCCAGATGGAACAGCTCTCATGACTTCAGTGCAGAAATGACTTGCAAGCAATCAAACACTCATGTCTAACTGGAAATAAGTGACAATGAACTGCTGCATGACCCCCTGATTGCTTTCTTGCATTCTTTGTGTTTGATATGTGCATTCCGGATATGTCAACACAGAAAATTTATCGATTGGAAAAACAAGTCCAGGACATTCTTTCACGATTTATGCATGCTCTCCACCTCG
>JASGXE010017691.1:0-34396 GCA_030068105.1 Sinentomon sp. SZTP_YWyxl
TTGTTGCATCGGATGCATCCGTACATTGCACCATGGTTTTCTGGCTCAAGAAAAAGTGGTTTTGCTGGAAAAAGACATGAATTCGTGCGGATTTCGTTCTAAAACGCTAATTTCGTGTTATTCACTCAATTTCGTTTTTTGTCGTTTTATAAATAAGGGTTTCCCTGGGTTCCCAAACGTGTAATCGGTGAAGAAATGTGAAAAAAAGTCTAGAAAAACACATTTTGTTTTTTTGTGATAATTTCGTTTTCGCAGAATTCCGTGGTCTCTAAACATGGTCTTTCACCTGTTTTTGCGTCGCTTACCTTGCACACTTTGTCGTCATTGATTATTGCACTTGGACTTGCCACAAGACGTAGTTTTGCGTGGCGATTCCGAAAATGGACTTGCAAGTCAATTTGCCCAAAAATGTCACTTGCCTCCGTTGACCTTTTTGGTTGCAATAACACATTAGCACAGAAAAAAATTCGAGATTCCCCCTGTCTCTTAAGGATATCCTTCAAGTCCCCTTGAAGGGAAATCCGGATATCCCACATCTGTGCCCAGTTCCAGGAGGTTGATTGTGTTTTTCTATCATTTTTTATCTTTTTCATGGAAGCGAAAGCTTTTTAAATGTTTCTGCTTCAAAATATTTGGTATCTTGGATGGATGTTTTTTTTTTTACGAGAAAACCAAAATGGGAGCCCTTTTTGTTTTTATTCCATGCTATCACAAAAAGCCAGCCAAATTTTAGATGCTTAGCAATGTGCTTGGACAAGGCATTGTGTCTTCAACAGGATGATCAAATATGGCTTTCTGCCAAATGCTTTAGAAGGAGATGCATTTCTGCATGTGAAGTTTTTTTTCATGTCTATTTTTGACAAAGTCCAATGTAAAGCACACGAATACTAATTGACATGTGAACAGTTTATCATCATTGTTTTCTGTGCTTTTGGAAAATTTCAAAGCACTCCTTCAAAAAAGTGTGACGTGTGCCAAACTAAGGTTTACCCCCATCCTTAATGGTTGTTTGCTGTTGATCGGCAAGTCCGATGCCAGAAGTGCATTGAGAATGGCTTACTGATCCACTGATAAAACCCCAAAATATGGTTTATGCGCTGTCTCGTTGGAGTCCCGTCCCGTTTCACGCCTGGTGAATGGTCAAATTGCAACATCGTGCTTGACTTTTCAATTGTCACTGGAATCGATAGATTCCAGTGGATCTATCGATTTCCGGATCCATTATGCAAGCTATTCACCCAGGTAACTCCCAGTGAAGAAATAGTCAGTCACAATCTCCTCCCACGGGGAGTATAAAATCGAGACATTGTAACTCATAGTCTTCACTTTAGCCTACCAAAATGATAGTCATCGACCAAATGTTTTTGCGTTCTGTATTATTGTACAAGAGTCGGTCAACTTCCGATGAGAATTGCCCAGTAAACTATCCAATCTGAATGAAACTTTTCACAGCTGCATTTTGATCTTTTTATGGAAGGCTGGCTAAAAAATAGTTTCTAGCCCAAGTTGAGGATTGCTGCCTTCAGGGTTCCCAGAAACTGTTGTAGGAATGTCGGAAGCATTTCAATGCTAGAGATGTCTGCACGCATGCACATTTATAGCCAATTAAAGCATCTAGTCCGAAACTGTTACCATTCTGTCAGAAATTTTGGATTCTGTCATTGGAAGTTGAATGACCCTCGTAGGCCAGTAGGTTCCTTGTAACTTTTAGTTTTGGTTAGCATGGATAGATCAAGAACAGTCACAGAAACAATAATGACTCCTTTAATACAACATTGGATTATGGGAGTCATTGTTTTTTCTGTAGCTGTACATCCCCCTGAGACAATGCCTGCAGCCATGGCCAGGCACAGCAACTCCATGATACCAGACATGTACAGTGACAGAAACAATAATGACTCCTTTAATACAACATTGGATTATGGGAGTCATTGTTATTTCTGTAGCTGTACATCCCCCTGAGACAATGCCTGCAGCCATGGCCAGGCACAGCAACTCCATGATACCAGACATGTACAGTGACAGAAACAATAATGACTCCTTTAATACAACATTGGATTATGGGAGTCATTGTTATTTCTGTAGCTGTACATCCCCCTGAGACAATGCCTGCAGCCATGGCCAGGCACAGCAACTCCATGATACCAGACATGTACAGTGACAGAAACAATAATGACTCCTTTAATACAACATTGGATTATGGGAGTCATTGTTATTTCTGTAGCTGTACATCCCCCTGAGACAATGCCTGCAGCCATGGCCAGGCACAGCAACTCCATGATACCAGACATGTACAGTGACAGAAACAATAATGACTCCTTTAATACAACATTGGATTATGGGAGTCATTGTTATTTCTGTAGCTGTACATCCCCTGAGACAATGCCTGCAGCCATGGCCAGGCACAGCAACTCCATGATACCAGACATGTACAGTGACAGAAACAATAATGACTCCTTTAATACAACATTGGATTATGGGAGTCATTGTTATTTCTGTAGCTGTACATCCCCCTGAGACAATGCCTGCAGCCATGGCCAGGCACAGCAACTCCATGATACCAGACATGTACAGTGACAGAAACAATAATGACTCCTTTAATACAACATTGGATTATGGGAGTCATTGTTATTTCTGTAGCTGTACATCCCCCTGAGACAATGCCTGCAGCCATGGCCAGGCACAGCAACTCCATGATACCAGACATGTACAGTGACAGAAACAATAATGACTCCTTTAATACAACATTGGATTATGGGAGTCATTGTTTTTTCTGTAGCTGTACATCCCCCTGAGACAATGCCTGCAGCCATGGCCAGGCACAGCAACTCCATGATACCAGACATGTACAGTGACAGAAACAATAATGACTCCTTTAATACAACATTGGATTATGGGAGTCATTGTTATTTCTGTAGCTGTACATCCCCCTGAGACAATGCCTGCAGCCATGGCCAGGCACAGCAACTCCATGATACCAGACATGTACAGTCACAAAAACAATAATGACTCCCATGATCCAATGTAGCTACTTGTATTAAGGCAGTCATTATTTTGTTTCTGTGACTGTACTTGTGTCTCGGTGAAGCTTATAAAGCGCCTAATCCTTTTTCTAAATTCATTTCAAATTTTTCTCTGCGTTATTTCTTTTCAGATGTTGTATTGTGTACAGCATGTCATCCAACTGAAAACATCATAGCGTCTGCCGCCCTCGAGAGTGATAAAACCATAAAGTTGTGGAAAAGTGACACATGATTATAGAATAATTGTGAACATCTATTAAGTGTGCCAGAGCAAGTTGTGCTTCCTGTACATAATTTCTGCACAGCAGGTTGCTTGGATTTTCCAGAATCTGCATGATGATGATCCAACACTGACTGCAGATCTTTTGCATCACTTGCAATTCAAAATCGATCTCGTATTTGAACGTCACTGTCATACCATTTTAGTTGGTGTGTGAACCGCTCTTGTGATCTGCCGAGTGTCGGAGCTTTGAAAGTTTATAGGAAGTGCAGTAATTATTGTTGTACTGTTTTGTCAGGTGAGATCCTGTTGGATGTGAGGCGCTAGGGAGTTGGTTCCACCATCAAATTCTGAGCATGTTATTATAAATGCCCAGCGGGTGTAGCCTGGAAATTTCTTGGTGTGTGCAGAAAAAATATGTCTAAAGTTCACAATCGTGACATTATTTCCATTTTCCCATCACCTTGCATGGGGAATACAATAATTATGTGGATCTCACATTTCAGCAAAAGTTAAAATGGGGAAACTGAAGGCTGCAACTTTTTAAAATGAAAAAATTGCCTCCCATCTTGTGGCGATTTGTTTCGTTCAAAATTCACAGCTTAATGTGAAGCATTACCTGAGCAGTGAAAGGAGACAGAATACACAAGCCAACTACCAGCAAAAATCAGTGGCACTATCTGCCCACCTTCACTGAAATTGCGATGTGCATGTAAAGTTTTCACTCCGTTCATGTGTTTTTGGAATTAGGTCAGAATTTTTGTCATTGTTGCATTATTGAAAGTTAAATTTGTGCCACTTATGCTTGAACTCGTTAGTGACAGCGTCGGGTTCTGCATTTTTGCAATCATGTTTCCGAAACAGGTGCACCTCTAGAAACTGTATTTCTTGGTACTTCCGGTCACATTAATTCCAATTTATAGGTTAGAAACTCAGTGACTGGAAAAAAGTAAGAAATGCCTGCGAATCCTTCTGTGGCAAGGGGAACATTTTTTCCTTGATTGTGCCATCTTGAAAATTGAATGTTAATAGGGACATGGAGGTGAATGTCTCAGGTAGTACAAAACAAATCGTGAGTCTCGATTAATTTTGGCGCCAATTGATTGGTTTCTGGATGGTCATTTATGGGGTTTTTCAAAGATATTACTTTCATGAGGTGGACAAATTTTTTCTGCCAGTTGACTCGCCAGGTCCCTATGAAGCTGGAAATATTTTTCGAAAGCACTGTCTCAAATATGCAAAAATATTCTTGCTGGCAAAGCACATTTCTCAAAGTGAACTTCATTCTCAGAATCAAATAGCGACAAACAGGCAGTTGATTTCCTAGTATTCCCACCTCCGTGGCTGGATGTTTCATGGCCTCTCATCATCCACCTGACTCGTAGAATTGGGAGGGTTGTGACATTTGTGTATGCTTGAAGTGCTGCTTTTGTCTCCGTCATTTTAGGGAATTTGAAAGCATACCCAATTGTTCCAGATTCTCTTTGTGTCATTTGTGTGGCCACGCATACATTAGAGTCCATTTCTGATTTGGCAGTCCTGGTCCTTGTTCAAAATGTGAGTTCCTAGAAGTGGTTTGACCATTGCTTTGACTCTGATCTCCGTTGGATTGCTGCGAGTTGCAGCACAACGTTTCCAGGACGTTACGTCCTCTTTATATGAGCAGACACAGTTCAGAATAGGGCGCATTGATGTTGCTCGGCTTGCACATGTTGAATGCAGTTTATTGTTTGCAATCATCCATTTCCCCAAATGCACCCTGTTTTGAACTGTCATCTGCTCAGTATCAGCACCCGATGATGAGGACGTGACATCCGGAAACGTCGTGCTGGCAACTACTGGCAATTTCATAATCAGCGCCAACCAGAATGGTAAACCCTTTCTAGGAACTCACATTTTGACAAGGACAGGAATAGGAAAAAGGCCAAAATCAGGAAATGGACTCTAAGATATGCGTGGCCACACAATGACACAACAGAAATCTGGAACATATGGGTAGCTTCAAAATTCCCTAAAATGACGAGACAAAAGCAGCACTTCAAGCATACACAAATGTCACAACCCTCCCAATTCTACGAGTCAGGTGGATGATGAGAGGCCATGAACATCCGCCACGGAGGTGGGAATACTAGGAAATCAACTGCCTTGTTTGTCGCTATTTGATTCTGATGAATGAAGCTTCACTTTGAGAAATGTGCTTTGCCAGCAAGAATATTTTTTGCATATTTGAGACAGTGCTTTCGAAAAATATTTCCAGCTTCATAGGGACCTGGCGAGTCAACTGGCAGAAAAATTTGTCCACCTCATGAAGTAATATCTTTGAAAAACCCCATAAATGACCATCCAGAAACCAATCAATTGGCGCCAAAATTAATCGAGACTCACGATTTGTTTTGTACTACCTGAGACATTCACCTCCATGTCCCTATTAACATTCAATTTTCAAGATGGCACAATCAAGGAAAAAATGTTTCCCCTTGCCACAGAAGGATTCGCAGGCATTTCTTACTTTTTTCCAGTCACTGAGTTTCTAACCTATAAATTGGAATTAATGTGACCGGAAGTACCAAGAAATACAGTTTCTAGAGGTGCACCTGTTTCGGAAACATGATTGCAAAAATGCAGAACCCGACGCTGTCACTAACGAGTTCAAGCATAAGTGGCACAAATTTAACTTTCATAATGCAACAATGACAAAAATTCTGACCTAATTCCAAAAACACATGAACGGAGTGAAAACTTTACATGCACATCGCAATTTCAGTGAAGGTGGGCAGATAGTGCCACTGATTTTTGCTGGTAGTTGGCTTGTGTATTCTGTCTCCTTTCACTGCTCAGGTAATGCTTCACATTAAGCTGTGAATTTTGAACGAAACAAATCGCCACAAGATGGGAGGCAATTTTTTCATTTTAAAAAGTTGCAGCCTTCAGTTTCCCCATTTTAACTTTTGCTGAAATGTGAGATCCACATATTATTGTATTCCCCATGCAAGTGATGGGAAATGGAAATAATGTCACGATGGTGAACTTTAGACATATTTTTTCTGCACACACCAAGAAATTTCCAGGCTACACCCGCTGGGCATTTATAATAACATGCTCAGAATTTGATGGTGGAACCAACTCCCTAGCGCCTCACATCCAACAGGATCTCACCTGACAAAACAGTACAACAATAATTACTGCACTTCCTATAAACTTTCAAAGCTCCGACACTCGGCAGATCACAAGAGCGGTTCACACACCAACTAAAATGGTATGACAGTGACGTTCAATACGAGATCGATTTTGAATTGCAAGTGATGCAAAAGATCTGCAGTCAGCATTTGGATCATCATCATGCAGATTCTGGAAAATCCAAGCAACCTGCTGTGCAGAAATTATGTACAGGAAGCACAACTTGCTCTGGCACACTTAATAGATGTTCACAATTATTCTATAATCATGTGTCACTTTTCCACAACTTTATGGTTTTATCACTCTCGAGGGCGGCAGACGCTTTAGTTTTTCAGTTGGATGACATGCTGTACACAATACAACATCTGAAAAGAAATAACGCAGAGAAAAATTTGAAATGAATTTAGAAAAAGGATTAGGCGCTTTATAAGCTTCACCGAGACACAAGTACAGTCACAGAAACAAAATAATGACTGCCTTAATACAAGTAGCTACATTGGATCATGGGAGTCATTATTGTTTTTGTGACTGTACATGTCTGGTATCATGGAGTTGCTGTGCCTGGCCATGGCTGCAGGCATTGTCTCAGGGGGATGTACAGCTACAGAAATAACAATGACTCCCATAACCAATGTGTATTAAAGGAGTCATTATTGTTTCTGTCACTGTACATCTCTGTATCATGGAGTTGCTGTGCCTGGCCATGGCTGCAGGCATTGTCTCAGGGGGATGTACAGCTACAGAAAAAACAATGACTCCCATAATCCATGTTGTTATTAAAGGAGTCATTATTGTTTCTGTCACTGTACTGTCTGGTATCATGGAGTTGCTGTGCCTGGCCATGGCTGCAGTCATTCTCTCAGGGGATGTACAGCTACAGAAATAACAATGACTCCCATAATCCAATGTTGTATTAAAGGAGTCATTATTGTTTCTGTCACTGTACATGTCTGGTATCATGGAGTTGCTGTGCCTGGCCATGGCTGCAGGCATTGTCTCAGGGGGATGTACAGCTACAGAATAACATGACTCCCATAATCCAATGTTGTATTAAAGGAGTCATTATTGTTTCTGTCACTGTACATGTCTGGTATCATGGAGTTTGCTGTGCCTGGCCATGGCTGCAGTCATTCTCTCAGGGGATGTACAGCTACAGAAAAAACAATGACTCCCATAATCCAATGTTGTATTAAAGGAGTCATTATTGTTTCTGTCACTGTACATGTCTGGTATCATGGAGTTGCTGTGCCTGGCCATGGCTGCAGGCATTGTCTCAGGGGGATGTACAGCTACAGAAATAACAATGACTCCCATAATCCAATGTTGTATTAAGGAGTCATTATTGTTTCTGTCACTGTACATGTCTGGTATCATGGAGTTGCTGTGCTGGCCATGGCTGCAGGCATTGTCTCAGGGGGATGTACAGCTACAGAAATAACAATGACTCCCATAATCCAATGTTGTATTAAAGGAGTCATTATTGTTTCTGTCACTGTACATGTCTGGTATCATGGAGTTGCTGTGCCTGGCCATGGCTGCAGGCATTGTCTCAGGGGATGTACAGCTACAGAAATAACAATGACTCCCATAATCCAATGTTGTATTAAAGGAGTCATTATTGTTTCTGTCACTGTACATGTCTGGTATCATGGAGTTGCTGTGCCTGGCCATGGCTGCAGGCATTGTCTCAGGGGGATGTACAGCTACAGAAAAAACAATGACTCCCATAATCCAATGTTGTATTAAAGGAGTCATTATTGTTTCTGTGACTGTTCTTGATCTATCCATGCTAACCAAAACTAAAAGTTACAAGGAACCTACTGGCCTACGAGGGTCATTCAACTTCCAGTGACAGAATCCAAAATTTCTGACAGAATGGTAACAGTTTCGGACTAGATGCTTTAATTGGCTATAAATGTGCATGCGTGCAGACATCTCTAGCATTGAAATGCTTCCGACATTCCTACAACAGTTTCTGGGAACCCTGAAGGCAGCAATCCTCAACTTGGGCTAGAAACTATTTTTTAGCCAGCCTTTCATAAAAAGATCAAAATGCAGCTGTGAAAAGTTTCATTCAGATTGGATAGTTTACTGGGCAATTCTCATCGGAAGTTGACCGACTCTTGTACAATAATACAGAACGCAAAAACATTTGGTCGATGACTATCAATTATGGTAGGCTAAAGTGAAGACTATGAGTTACAATGTCTCGATTTTATACTCCCCGTGGGAGGAGATTGTGACCGACTATTTCTTCACTGGGAGTTACCTGAGCGAATAGCTTGCATAATGGATCCGGAAATCGATAGATCCACTGGAATCTATCGATTCCAGTGACAATTGAAAAGTCAAGCACGATGTTGCAATTTGAACATTCACCAGGCGTGAAACGGGACGGGACTCCAACGAGACAGCGCATAAACCATATTTTGGGGTTTTATCAGTGGATCAGTAAGCCATTCTCAATGCACTTCTGGCATCGGACTTGCCGATCAACAGCAAACAACCATTAAGATGGGGTAAACCTTAGTTTGGCACACGTCACACTTTTTTGAAGGAGTGCTTTGAAATTTTCCAAAAGCACAGAAAACAATGATGATAAACTGTTCACATGTCAATTAGTATTCGTGTGCTTTACATTGGACTTTGTCAAAAATAGTCATGAAAAAAACTTCACATGCAGAAATGCATCTCCTTCTAAAGCATTTGGCAGAAAGCCATATTTGATCATCCTGTTGAAGACAAAATGCCTTGTCCAAGCACATTGCTAAGCATCTAAAATTTGGCTGGCTTTTTGTGATAGCATGGAATAAAAACAAAAAGGGCTCCCATTTGGTTTTCTCGTAAAAAAAAAAACACCATCCAAGATACCAATATTTTGAAGCAGAAACATTTAAAAAGCTTTCGCTTCCATGAAAAAGATAAAAAATGTTAGAAAAACACAATCAACCTCCTGGAACTGGGCACAGATGTGGATATCCGGATTTCCCTTCAAGGGGACTTGAAGGATATCCTTAAGAGACAGGGGAATCTCGAATTTTTTTCTGTGCTAATGTGTTATTGCAACCAAAAGGTCAACGGAGGCAAGTGACATTTTTGGGCAAATTGACTTGCAAGTCCATTTTCGGAATCGCCACGCAAACTACGTCTTGTGGCAAGTCCAAGTGCAATAATCAATGACGACAAAGTGTGCAAGGTAAGCGACGCAAAAACAGTGAAAGACCATGTTTAGAGACCACGAATTCTGCGAAAACGAAATTATCTCAAAAAAACAAAATGTGTTTTTCTTGACTTTTTTTCACATTTCTTCACCGATTACACCTTTGGGAACCCAGGGAAACCCTTATTTATAAAACGACAAAAAACGAAATTGAGTGAATAACACGAAATTAGCATTTTAGAACGAAATCCACACGAATTCATGTCTTTTTTCCAGCAAAACCACTTTTTCTTGAGCCAGAAAACCATGGTGCAATATACAGATGCATCCGATGCAACAAGCATATGGGTAATTCCATATCGAATCAACCACACAAAAAACTTCATGTCGCCCGATTTTGCTGAAAATTTGCAGGAATATTGTGCCCCACAAGAGAAGAAAAATTGCCAATTTTTAGCATCCTAGGGCACTTGGTGTTAGTGTACAGGGTGGTTCTTTTTCCCATTTTTTCCATTTTTTATGTCGACGTGCGAAACTTCCTGGTGCCGTATCTTCCTTTCTGGTCACGCTAGAATGTTGGGGTTGGTGTCATTTTATAGAGAAAAGGAGCAGCTTGCTTTTTGCTAGAGAGGTATGTGGCGGAATTTTGTACCAGGACTGTGTTTTAGTCGCTAGAAGTTTTCTAGCTCATTTCTAGCAAATTTGGACATTTTCAATTTTGCTCATTTTTGGCCTGAATGTTGCCATGTATCAGCCTAAAGTTGCTGCAAAGTTTCAATATGGGATGGTTGTGGGTTTAAAAGTTATACAGGGTAGCCCAAAAGTCCTTGGCCATAGGAAAAACGTAAATTTGCTGTTTTTATCATATTTTGTGATCTGAAACTTTTTCTAGCTCTAACCATGGATGTCAAGCTTTAATCGGAAAACTTAGCATCTAATAAAGTGGTGACTTCAGTAGTGGGAGCTAGAAAAAGTCACAAATCACGAAATATCATAAAAACAGATAATTTAATTTTTTCAAGTGACCAAGGACTTTGGGAATCCCTAAATGCGCACATGTTGTTCCGATTAAGGCTAGACATCCGTGGTAGAGCAAGAAAAGGTTTCAGATCACAAAATTAAACAAAAACAGCAAATTTACATTTTTCCTATGGCCAAAGACTTTTGGGTTACCCTGTATAGGTAAAGAACCATGTGTCCTTGCACCATCAGATGGGTGAATTTGCTGTAGGTACCTACTTTATTTAGTAAATTGTCACGAGTTCGATATTTGATGTTGAATAAAATTGTGGTTTTTTTAAATAGGACGCCTAGCATGAATGAGGAAGAAAAAATAATGTTGATCATTGGTGCCAATGAAGGATAACTGAAGCACCAAGTTGTTACTTATAAATAATTCCCCACTTGTGCCCCGATGTTAATTCTCAGAGCTCGCTTCTCGTTTATTTGTGGCCGCCCAAACGTAATATTTTCTTTTTTCTTTTCTCACGCAGGTTTGAACAGCAGCTTTATTTGAATATCAGTTGAACCTAATGCAACAGTTGTTACTGAATTGTGAATGGCCTAGTAGTGAACATATTACTCTAGCCAAGATTGGAATTTAAGCTGGACAATTCAAAGTGGACTTGTTTCTGCTTCCGACATGGATCCCATGTTCTATGACTGCTGCTGCAATCCATTTCAGCTGGAGAAACATTCCTCTCAAAAACTGGCTAGACTTCGGAATGTTTCCAAAGGCATTGCAGAGCTTTTCCCTAATATTTCTACCAGTCACAAAATCTGCGATGATTGCCGAAAGAGACTGGCTCAACAACAAAATGAGTGCGAAAAAGCAGAAGTTCCTACTTTTGCTGTACAGTCATTTCCATCAACATCGAGTATTGGAGTCCTGGCTAGCTCCCATGCTACACAGGTGATGCGAAGCCCGAAGAAAGCAGCAGATCAGGACTCTGAATTTGGGAGCCAAGATGAAATAATATCCTACCTCAATCAAAGTTTGCCGCTTTTGGGAGAATCCCCATTAAAGAAGAAGTTATGAAATTTGCTATGCTTCGCCCAAAAAACTGCACATGCACAGGAACACATGCAGTTTGTGTCTGCACAATTCACCAAAATATCAAGTAAATGATGATGGGTGCCAAAATTGCAGAATTAACTGGAAATAAGGAGATAAAATGGAGACATACCTACCACAGCATTACGATATTGCACAGATCATTTGCAATCCTCCCAGGCCATCGTGTGACCTTGGAGAGTACCCAAACTGCCCTGGCACAGAACAGACCAGAATTTATCTCACCGCAATGAGGGGATTGAGGAAATCACCTACAAACAGTGGCTACCTATCTGTTGACCGAACCACATTGGAGACGATAACGAATACCCCAGGCGAATTCATTGAGAAGTTCTGTGGGAAACTGGAGACCCTCCAAAGGCAGTCTTTCATTGCTTCTCAGCAGTCTGCTTTTTATCAGCAAGCCAAAAAAGATTTGCCTTCTGGCGAATTTCCAGAAGTGTGTGACTTTGCAGAAAATTATTCCTTTGTTCTGCAAGATGAAGTGCAGGGCTTCCATTGGAACAATGCTCAGCGACAAAACACCCATTTGTGATTTATTGCAACACACATTCCGACAGCTCTGAAGCAAGGAATGAACATTGCAGCTTTGTTATCATCTCAGGATGCCTTCAGCATGATACATTCGCTGCCCATTTGTTTCAAAAATACCATTTCTCAAATCGAAGTTCCAAATCGTTAAAAAAATTCTGTACTTTTCGGATGGTGCAGCCTCCCAGTATAAAAATGAGAAAATTTTTGAAAACCTGAGATACCACAGTCAAAACTTTGCAGTAGCTGCTGAGTGGCACTTTTATGCCACTTCACATGGAAAGGGCCCCTGTGATGGATTGGCAGGCTCGATTAAACGACTTGCTGCAAAGGCAAGTTTGCAATGCCCCTATCAGAACCAGATAATGACTACTCGTCAACTTTGTGATTGTGCTGCCTGCACACTCCCCACAATTGAGTTCCAGTACCAATATTGAAGAACATACCAATGAAAGCTGAACTTTTGGCTGATCGATTTGCAAACAACTCAAAGGTGATAGCAGGGACCCAGAGGCTGCACACAATAATTATACCAATCAGCACAACAAAAATGCTGACAAAACTTTATTCATTTGCGACTGAAAGCGAAGAAGCGATACTGGACAGGTCTGTGAATGTTTTACAGGCCAGTGACATCAAGGGATTTGTGGCATGCCAATGTGAAGGGAACTGGTGGCTCGCCTGTGTGCTTGGCACGGATGACAGCCAAACTGAAAGGAGAGTTTGTTTTTTGCACCCAAAGGGACCAGCTTCTTCATTTACATATGTATCTGGAAACATGCGATATTCTGTCGATCTCGACCACGTAAGTGCTAACTAGCGTTGATCCTCGAATGCCAACTGGCCGCACGTACACTCTTTCACAAAGTGAACAGAATCAAGCGCAAAGAATTCTTGTGTTGAGACGAACCAAACCTGAATGATCATGACTGCCCCCGTGAGTAGTTCTTTTTCATTGTGACACCTTTGTCGTTGTGGGTCACAGTGAGTTTCTCCCAAAAAGAAACCTTCTCTAAGGCCATCACCTTGACGTGGTAGAGGAGCTTTTAACCAAGAATGGCCAAAAGACATATGGATTTGGAATTTTCATCCCACAGATGAGACATTCCACAGGTAGGTATTGCAGTTGAAACGAATTAAAATGACAGTCTAAAGGATGTTTGCATTTCAGACATAACATATCTAGCGCTTGAGATCAGAATGAGTAAAACTGCCACCACCTAAGCTTCCGCAACTTTTAAACCCACAACCATCCCACATTGAAACTTTGCAGCAACTTTAGGCTAATAGATGGCAACATTCAGGCCAAAAATGAGCAAAATTGAAAATGTCCAAATTTGCTAGAAATGAGCTAGAAAACTTCTAGCGACTAAAACACAGTCCTGGTACAAAATTCCACCACATACCTCTCTAGCAAAAAGCAAGCTGCTCCTTTTCTCTTTAAAATTACACCAACCCCAGATTTCTAGCACTATCAGAAAGGTAGATATGGCACCAGGTAGTTATGCGCGTCGACATAAAAAAGAGAAAAAATAGAAAAAAGAACCACCCTGTACACCAAAACTAGATGCCCTAGGAAGCTGAAAATTGGCTACTTTTCTTCCCTTGTGGGGCACAACATCTGAGCCTATTTTCAGTAAAATCAAATCATGTGAGGTTTTTTTTGGAGAAAAAATGGTTGATTTGATATGGAATTACCCAAAGACTGAAATCTCAACTTTCATTGTAATTTGCATACCTCAGGTCTCTATCTTGCTTGGTTCTTTCTGTTTTAACTGAAAGCATCTCTTGTTTGCGCTTCGCACAAAACGGCCATTTCAAAATGATTTTTTCTCGCTTTCTTTGACCTTCCTCAGCCATTTTACGTGTCAGAAAGGTGAAAATTGGCCTAGAGTCGGAATTTGGTTTTTTTCTCGACTTCACTGTCAAAATGGCTACTTTCTTCAAAAATGTCGCTTAACCGCAAAAAAATCTATTACATAAAATGTAAATTATGGGCAAAAGAGTAAAAATATCAAAATTCTGGCTCTGTTGACCAAATTTTGAGGAAATTCTGAGTAGTTTTGACCTTCGACATGCTTATTTTCACTATATCTTTGTTTGTTGAGATCTATCGCGAATAAGTTCACTTAATTTTTGTAACAAAATTGCTTATTGTGAGAGAACCAAGGCAGATAGTGCTGAAATTTTGCAAAGACACTACTCTTTTTGCTATAAACATCACACAAAATTTCATCAAAATCGGTTGGGGAACAAAATAATAGTTCATTCCCGAGGGTACCACCGCCCTCAAAAGGCTAGAACTGACTACAGGAGATGGGCACCCACACCAACCAAGTGGCTGTGAGCATGCTGGTCAGAGACCGGCATGCTCACAGCCACGACACCTGGGTTTGAATAAAAATAATTCTGCCAATTCTCGAACACACGACCTTGCGATTCTCAGACAGAGCTCTTCGCCATGAGCCACTAGCACATTTTCGTGAACCAAAATGCCTCTTTCGGCGGAGAGATCATGACGGGGGTAACGCTAGTAAATTTTTGCCATCTGCTTCAATGGAAAAAATTTACATCGCAGCTCGGAGTTAGCGTTACCCCCGTCATGATCTCTCCGCTGTTTGAAGTGATTCAAGGCTTTTTTGCGCAGATGATTTCAAATTGCTTTCACTCACGTCGGTCTATTTGGCTGCCCTCGAATTCAAAATTGACATTTTTATGACTAATTTGTGCCGATCTATAACCAAATTTGGCCGTAGATCATTCTGTTGCCTCAAAGTCAGGGTTTGCCTCAAAGTCAAGGTGTTTCTTACCGTTTTTTACATTTTTCGAACTTTCGGTTGCTTTTTCTCAGCTCCCAAATGTCATGGTCGTGGGAAAGTGAAAATTGGCACACATACAGTGTAGCCCAAAAGTCTTTGGCCATAGGGAAAATGCAAATTTGCTATTTTTATCATATTTTGTGATCTGAAACTTTTTCTAACTCTAACCACGGATGTAAAGACTTTATTCTGAAATTTTAGTACGGAATAAAGTGGTGACATTTGTGGTGGGAGCTCGAAAAAGTCACAAATAACAAAATATGACAAAAACAGAAAATTTAATTTTTTGCTGTGGCCAAAGGTTTTCGGCATCCCAAAATGTGCACATGTTGTTCTAATTAAAGTGTAGAGAGACGTGGTTAGAGCTAGAAATCGTTTTAGATCACAAAATGTGGTAAAACAGGAAATTTTCATTTTTCCTATGGCCAAAGACTTTTGGGCTACCCTGTATGTAAAAAGTGTCATGAGTGGAGCGATGATGTTGTCCCTCTACAGGGTGCCCCAAAACCATTTCTCCAAAATTCGTGGAAATGTTCCTGATGGCAAAACAAATCGAAATTAATCAGTAAAAAATTGGCTCCGAGCCCCATTATCCATGTGATGCCCCCAAAATGGGCCTATTTGGGGGTATTCATTTGGGAGGTGAAATGTTCAGTTTCAAAATACCCTCAGACCCTCCACTGCCTACAGTGCCCTGCATAAAATACATAAAAGCTCAAATTGTGGAAGTCTTGGGAAAACAGACCATAATGGTGGGTTGCTGCACAAAAAAAAAATATATTTTTTGTGGGGAGCTTCGACAAAATAAGCTTAACAAAAAACGTTCAGTGAAAATTGTGCTCCAACCCCCCCCATTTCCAAGCAATAGCCACCCAAAAACCAGTGAAAACTCTTTTTCATTGTAATCACGGGCCATGGGAACCGTCGGAACTCTTTGAAAAAGAGACGCTTTTCACCGGTTTTTGGATGGCTATTGCGTGGAAATGGGGGATCGGAGCACATTTTTTGTTCAGCTTACTTCAATATATCTCTCCTCGAAAAATGGCTTTTGACAGATGGGCCAAGCAAGGGTGCAACCACCTGGTTGAAATGAAGCCAGATTCGTTGAATAAAACAAACGCTTTGTGCAAGATGCCATGTCTGTTGTTAGCACACCTTTTTTCTCTTCCGTTTAACCTTTCCAATTGGCATTTATCGCCACCTCTCTCGATGCATCCTGTGCTTCCCAAACCTCTGCATCTCAAAAGTGCAGAAGGGGATGTTTTTCTTGCATTTTAATTTGTTTCTTTTATGCCGTGGAGATTTTTTATTCTCGGAAATGGCAGAAGGTACGGCCCGAGATGCGGCGGTTGGAGGAGTGTCCAAAGGCCTGTGCCACTTGCGCGTAATGCGCAAAGATTCTTCTGGACAGCCAGATGCAACAGACGATCAACTTTGAACAAGAGGGCAGCAGAAAACTTTAAACGTGTATGAAGAGAGTCTTTGCAGTGGCACGACAGGATTGAATGCAGGAAAACAGTAACATTCGCAACATGATCAATCAGAGCTTGGAGTAAAAATTTGCACTTGCCAGTGACCGTCGTATCTGCTGGATCTCTTTACGCTGCATTTTAAGCCGGCACACCTGCTGCATCCTCTCCATCTCAAATAACAGAAAATGAACATAAAAGAAAAAAAAATTCTGCAAAATAATCTAAGAAAAATGAAACAGGCCTCTCGACAAAAAGCTGAGCATCTGTGCCTTTGCCTTCACCATTACAAGATGCTTCGGATGCGGCGTTAAGTGGTGCTTCAGATGTGGCGTTTAGTGGTACTTCGGATGCAGCGTTAAGTGATGCCTACCCGATTGCTTGGGCAGGCTGGGTCAAGGCAGAACGGCAAGTTGGATCGGGTTGGGTCAGCTGTTGTCTTTTTCAATGCAAAAAATGGAAAATTTAATGGCTGATTTTTTTTCACAATTTTGTAACCAACAAACATGCTGCTGTGCCTGCCCTGATTTTTTAAAAGAGAGCGGTCATATCCAACACAAACAATAAAGACAGCTTTGTGGTGCTTCCAAAAAATCACGAAATGCTAGAACCGCTGACTGAAAATGGCGAGCTGCCAGCTTCAATCGAGAGCTGCCTGCTGGTCACTCACATGATGAAACACTCCTGACCACCACCATAAGTATGTCCACGTAATGTTTCAAATGGGCAGTTTCAGATTTGCACACCCAGCCTGAACAGGGTTCCTGAACTTTTTGGAATTCCCTGACTTTCTCCGACATTTGCCGATCCATTTCCCTGACCTTTGCCGATCCATTTCTCTGCCAAACCAAAATAAAGTGTTGTTGTCATATTTCAATAGCCGATGCAGGCTGGTTACGAGCCCCAGCGAGGATCCATTGGCAGTAATTCTGGCTGAAGGGTAAGAGGGACGGAGTCTCCCAAAGCTGAAGAAATTTTGAAATAAAGTGGTCATTTTGGCCTCAAAATTTCGTTTCCTGATCATTTTGAGGCTCACAGGGATCCTTATGATCCCCGATTTTCCCTGACTTCCAGGCATATTTTATATTTGAGCATTTCCCTGCCTTTTGATGTGATTCACTGACTTTCCCGGACTGTGAGAACCCTGCCTGAAATTATGGTACAGTGCCGGGAAAATTAATGGAACCACACATGCAATTTAAATGCAGTTACGACAGTCAATGATATTTTTGATTCCGCAACGAAAATTTAGAACCAAAGTGTTTCCTTTTTAGTCCAACCAATGAAGAAGAAAAAATCGAAAGTGTTTTTTCTAATATGTATGCAATAAAATTGTTGAAACAAAACTTGTGAAACAGATGTCATAACATGTTGATGAAACACGAAACTTTTTTCTTTGTGAAAAAAGGACGCAAGTAAAGGAAAGTTTCTGAGGCAACACCATTTCTGCCATTTAATTTACTTTAGTGGCTCCATTAATTTTCCCGATGCTGTACATTAACATATAACAAAACACTTCTATGACGTGAGAAAAAGACCAATGTTGTTTATTTCATTGTAATGGATAAAAACAGCAACTAGGTAGTTGTAATTCTAAATTGTTACATCATCCCTAAGCTCAGTATCCATCTTGATACTTCTTGCTGTCCAGTTTCGCTTGCAGATTCTCCAATTGCCTTTTTGCTTCACATTGTGGGAAATCCTGAAGATTGTAGTACTGTGGAGCTATTTTCAAAAGCCATTCAGCTAATTTGGAACAAAAGAAAAGATGCACAGAAAAATGCAACTCGGTTAAAATGGCATGAAAAAAGCACAGAAGTGAAGGTTTGCCAGCATAATTTATTGACTGCAACCTGTAAATTTACTATCAAGGCATGGAAACCTGGAAATTGGATGCTCACAGAATAGAAACAACTAACTTGACGCCATTCAGATCTCCAAACCAATTTGAGGTGCGATGCATGAAACCCTGGTCAACGATGAATGACTACCCAGCCTCGCTGACGAATGAAGCGATCCACTGACGAATGATCCGAGACTTCAATAGTGTCAACGAACCCACACCCCCAAAACGCCACATGACAAATTGGTCCAGATAACTGAATAGCGTCAAGGTGATTATCACAATATTCCACTCTATGGATCGAGCGACACTGCGCAAGAATTAAGGGGGGGGGGGTTCCTTTGGCAAAGTTGTTTTTTGCAAAAAAAGTCTATTTTGTTTTTTGTACCTATCTTAATTTGAACGGAGACAATAAGAAATCCGGTGCGGGTATTTGTGCTTTGATCGCAGGGTGTTACGTGTTATGTTTGTGTTGTTACGTTTGTGTTACGCTGTTGTAAACGTGCGCAAATGGAGAAAACCAAAGTCTGTTAGTAGGTGTGCTTTCTTTTCCTGCTTCGTTCACCAGAGGTGTCATGAAATTTATGCATTCGACCATTGTGAGATCATCTTTCCTCACTTTAACCGCTTTTGTGTGTAACTTGCAGTCTCCACGAAAATTGCTTGTTCGGTTGAGTTGATGCTCTTCTCTAAGAATGAACGTGTGGAGATGGCTCTACTGATGGGTGAAAATCACAGAAGTGTGTCCGATTGGAGCATTTATTGGCCCAGTGAGTACGGCAGATCGTTCTGCAGGTGAGCTGAATTCTCATTTCCACGTTTTCAAAGATCGCAGGCAAACAACACTGCAGTATTCTGATTGCCAATAAATAACTGAATAAATTGCTGAAAGTCCAAAAACGAGAAAAGATGCTTGGCTTTGCAGCAGGCAGGCCAGACCATGGCTCCCATAAAAAACCACGCCAATGAATTGGGCCTTGTTGGGTTCATGCATTCTCATTCTGAACGACCCTGTTCCACATACAACTCAAAAAGCACACCGTAACTGACTCAGGTCAAATGGGTTCATGCGAAGTGTTGCGTCTTGGTCCCATATATTGTAAATTAGGCCTATACCAATTCTGACCAGTGTGCCAACTTTTCATGAGCCACTGCAGGTAGAAAAAACAGCTTGCATGTGTTGTGAGAGGGAATTTCTGAAAATTCTGAATGGTACTTTCAGAATTTCCCAAAAATTCCAGAATGTTCAAATTTTTCTTCAACTTCCTTCCGTCATCCCAATGAAAGGAACATGGCGTACGAAAGAGATCTAAACTTAAGTTTGGCCTTTTCCCATTTTCTCATAAGTGTCCATGCAAAAGATATAAATGCAAAAGTGCAGGCAAGGTGCAAGATAACGTACAGATGTGCATGTAAAGAAAACAGCTACTGACCTTTGATATCAGTGACAGTTCGGATGTAGTTCTTTGTTGTCAGCACGAATTCATTGTACAAAACCCATTCTGGCTTATGATCCAAGCATGTGGATGGGTGGAGCTGTACGACCTGGTTGTCTTTCACAGTCAAGTAGTGACCTGTTCGCTCAAGGTGGGCAACCTGCATTGGAAGAAAGTCAGCAAAAATTGATTACGGTATTCCAGGATGCAAATTTCATTTGGTGTTCAGATAACATTCGATCTAACCAACGACGTGCGACTGGTGTTTCGAAATCCATCCAGGATTCCAAACATGAGGTGGGTGCACCATGCGTTATTCGGCCAGCAGCAATGATGTCTGGTACGTAGAAATGGGCCAGAAGGCCAGTCACTCATCAGGATGAAAAAATGTTGGAACGGTGAGAACATTGGACCGGTTCATTTTTTCCAGGAGAAAAAGTGTGCTCAAAAATTGGCATTTTTCTCAAGGAGGAAAGTGTGCTCAAAAATTGACATTTTTCTCCAGGAGGAAAAGTGCATTCAAAAAATGACATTTTTCTCCAGGAGGAAAAGTGTGCTCAGAAGTTGACATTTTTCTCCAGGAGGAAAAGTGTGTTCAAAAATTGGCATTTTTCTCCAGCAGTAAAAGTGTGCTCAAAAATTGACATTTTTCTCCAGGAGGAAAAGTGTGTTCAAAAATTGGCATTTTTCTCAAGGAGGAAAGTGTGCCCAAAAATTGGCATTTTTTTTCTCCAGGAGGAAAAGTGTGCTCAAAAATTGACATTTTTTTATCCAGGAGGAAAAGTGTGTTCAAAAATTGACACTCATATTTTGTATTTTGTCAGCGTTTCCACCTGCCATCTAATTTAATTTTCCCATTTCAGCAGCTTGCAAAAAAACTTTCTGAACCAGCCCATATCGAAGAAAATCGAGCAGAGCGAACAAAAGACCCAGCATTTTTTTTACCAAATTGAGTTTCGAAAAATCCAAGTCACCGGCAGAAGGCAGACTGGCATGATCACCAACCTGCATAAAGAATCCGGCAACGAGGGCCTTCCTGATGTTGATGTAGTACTCTCTGGATGTGAATTCTGTTGAATTCCTCTGCAAGTTGAATCTGTCCATGATTCGAGACAACTGCTGACGAACATTGTCTGCCGATTTCAGAGATCTGTAGTTGACAAAGTTATCGAAACACCACTGGGTTTCTTCCATGTCTGAAATCAGGACAATCATAATGCACCCTGTATTAGTGATACCTACCCAAGACAAAACCCAGTAAATCTGAGCAATTCAGACATTTTTCCTTCATAGATTACTGAAGTAGGAAAAAGGCAAGGGAATGGGTGCAAACTGAAATGGCATGAATTACATTATCGTTTTTCCACCATGAGCTTCCTTCACACTTTCAAGTATTTTATGTTTTTTTTGTGGGCAAAGCCTCCATGAAATCTACATTCCCAGTCAAAATTGTCAGTACATGGGAGTTCATTACCCCCCCTGCCCGAGGCCGATGGTGATATGAAATCGATAATGACATGTGCCACAAAGCATCATGACATTCATGTAAAGAGTGAAATTTCATCAAAGCTAGCTTAAATTGAATGGCATCTCTAAAATAGACCTTTGAAACTCCTCCATTGTACGGGCAATAATGGTGGAGTCTGTAGCAATGAACCACATCAAAGGAAAGCATCTTTATCCTTAGCATCTTGTTGACAAATTCCGGTCCCAATGTGATCGATTCGACTACTTGATGATGATGTTGGAAATATGCTGAAAACTTTATTCAAATTCAAACCCAAGCCAATGAGATGTATGAATGAAACTTACCTGCAAAGGGGTTTAACCTTGGAAAAGGGGATGGATTTACAGCAGCTAGATGTGGATAAGCGAACTTCCCGAGCTGTTTTCCGGTCCTCACAGGTGGATATCAAAGCAGTAGGTTAAGAACAAGCAGTGAGGGAAGGGGGGTTATGTCAGATTTGATTGGCTTTAATCAAGGAAAAAGTAAACGTAAGTGATGTCAAGACTCATGGATGCTGGTAACAACACCAAGTGTGGCAGCTCATTGTAACGTTTTATTGGAAACAGTCTTCCAATTACAGTTTAACCAGCAAAGCATTCTTTGCAGAATGGCAACTGCTTGGCTATTAGCACACCGCAAAAGAACGAACTGCACCAAATCATCCAACTTTTCCACATCTCTGCTCAGCTCTGGATGCAGTTTTCTGCGAACGCATCATGGTGCCTTGGCGAACATACCATGGTGTTTCGAAAAGACAAATCTCTTAAGTGAAGAAAGTTCATTTGACCATCGTTCTTGGTCCTGATGCCCTTCTACATGAAAAGACCTTCCGCAAGAAGTAATTCAGGTCTGGTCTCCTGAAACGGTAGCACCCAGAAAAAAACCTAACCCACTCTCCTCTGATTCTGATTCAACCAACCGGAGGCAAACAGAGGTCAGTCAGGAAGTGTAGCAGTCACTACTTCAGGACATGAACTGCAGAAAATAAATAACCCATTTTCAAAGGAATCAGCAAAATTTCAGTTTCCTAGTTCAGTTGCCCTGCAACTCTTGCACAGTCCGGCAGTCAGAATAGAGAACTGTTTCTTTTAATACTGTGATAGATAATCAAACGTTTCACTTTCTCGGGGCTTCCTCGGGTAAAAATAACAGAAAATAAAAACAATAGAATGTCTTGCAAGCCCAAGCCAGAAGTGAGAAAGTTTCTTTTTAGTTGAGACTGGTTTTTTGCCTATGGAAGCCCCACATTGGGGAGGAGCAAAACACCCCATCCTGGTATTTTTTTAGAAATGTGCTGTGACTTATTTTAAAGTCTTGTTTTTCTTATTTTAAAGTCTTGTTTTTCTAAGTCTTTGGCAACTCATCCAACAGGCTGTTTAAATGCTGGACCAGGAGGTATCCTTCGCCTTGGGCCTGGGTTTGTTTTTTCTCATAAGGAAATTCATCCGAAGTAGCAGAGCACATCAATATGTTCTGATAAGTTGTTGATGGCAAAAGTCACAGAATAAAAATGCTGATGGGAAACCACAAGGTTCAAAACAGGTAAATAAAGAAAAAAGATAATCAGCATGACTTACTCTGCTTGAATGCGTGGTAGACGTTGAGAAGGGTGAGGTGGTCCCCATCGATGTGTGCAAACCTCATCTTTGCTTCGTCTGCAGCCTTCCTAGCTTCATTCGGTCTAACAAAACACTGCGGGACTAAGAAACAAGTGCGGAAGGACCCGGGCCGGCCAAGACGAGAGAGCGAGAAAGCCATCCAAATGATTGACAGCAATAACGCATTGGCCCAGCCCAGCCCAGTCCACGTCCGCATATTTTAGAATCACAATGTCAACGTTTTTGTGCGTTAACAGGCAATTGCGATTGAGGACTTGGTCCACAGCTGCTAATTTAGCATCACACGATTAGTTTCGAGGAAACGGGTGGTGAATTTTGACTCATCCCCCATCTGCATATTTCATCATCTCTGCGAGTTCAGTCTGTCGTCATCATCTCAATGTCCAACACCAGATTGCATTGAATTTCAAGAGAATTGACTCAATTATTTTTTACAAGTGGCAAAACCTACTGCTATCTGCATTGAAAATTGGCAAGTCCAATGCAAAATTTGTAAACTCGTCAACTTAATTGGCACATGGCATCTACCACTGGATGCATAAGAACACCAATTGAATCAGAATGTAGTTTGTTTAAATTGTACACACCTTAGTTTCTGCGTTCATTCACACTCGGCTTCAACTCGACAGCCAATTCAGTGGACAGATTTGTCGGAAAATTATTGATCTTCATATACGATTATAACACAAAACTTGTATAACAGTAACCCAAGTAGAAGTGCTCTGAAATAGCGCTAATCCGATGTTGCAGGTATAATTTTCTCCATTTACTTCAATGCTAAAAATTATACCTGCAACTTCGGATTAACGCTATTCCAGAGCACTTCTCCCCGGAGTAAAGATTCGTTTCACTTTAATGCGAAGGAAAAGTATTGGCCATCAGTATTTGAGTCATAAAGCCGAGAGTAAATGACGATGGAAATTATGGATTTCTGATATCGGTCGCTCACAAGCAGATGGGTTTCAAAATAAACAGCAAAATCTGGAAAGAACTTGGCCCACAATGATGAGCATATCTGCATTTTTGAAAGTCTCGGGCTGCTCACTTCCAGAAAAAACTGGTGTCTACCAAAGTTAAGAATAAAACTTTATGCGGATGATCGGTCCCTAGCAAGCCTACGTTCCATGTATGACAGTCTTATCTTTTCAAAAGTAAGTTAGCATGATTAGGAAATGTGTTTTTGTGATCAACACATCACATTAGGCCACGAGCCACCTATCTGATCATCAAAATTTGTTGGTACTTTGCTTGCTTAGTCAACTACCTACGCATGAAAGACGGGCGGGCACTTTCAGACTTCATCAGAGAGAAAAGAAAACCCACACAGTTCACCAGTGATGATGAATGCGAGTGCACCACAAGATGTAAGGGTCATCTCGAAGCCCTCACTTCAGCGTGAATCTTTGATCTTGTTAATTATTGTGAATGAATATTTCAATGATTTCCACTGCGTAAATAGTGTTCACAGTTTATACAGTGTTTATCACGGAATCTACCCCATATACCATGGTGCACTCACTCGAAACTGGTGGGTTTGAAATTTGATGCATCACTAACGAAGCATATCAGCCAATCAAATCCCATTAAAATAGCAGTGTGGATTCAGAATAGGTTCATGCAAAACTCTAGGTTTCCCAGCTGCCAAGTTTCACACAAATGGGTCGCACAATGTTCCAATATTGGGTTTATGCAGCATGAGAGAGCATTTTTTGTTGCCACCCTTTTCCCGTAAACTACCTGAAAGCATGGCCGTGATTGACAAGATCTCGTTGGAACAGTTGAACTCTGTGCTTGCAATCAGCAGCTTAGCAAGTTGGGGATCAAGTGGAAATTCAGCCATTATAGCACCCAGTTCGGTCAGGTTACCATCATCATTGAGTGCAGCCAAATAGTTCAGCAGCTCAAGCGCTCTCATCAAAGTCTCTGGAGCTGAAAGAACAAGACCAATTAACTTTCTTTACATGGGTTTGTGCTCTGAATGGCATCAATGGTAAGCTGATTGCGTCGGAGCCTCCACTAGCTTCCCGCTCTTTTTTATTTGAGGCCAACTAATATTTCCTACACTGCCAGCAGAGAGATCACTTCATTTCATCCGGTGAAGTAATTCACCGTGCAATGCCTTGCAATTTCCACTTGTTATCTTATGTTTGCACCAATGAATTTCATCGCAGAAGTCAACGATACTAGTCATTTCACCTGCAGATACCCGTGAAATGGTGACGAATTTACCAGGTGAATGTCCAAGTCATAGCTCTACCATCTAATGTTTTTATTTTGTTCTCCTTCTCTCTAGATGCTGACCTACACCAAAATGAATTGCTCAATTTCTTCGCTCTCTCGCACGACACCGCATAAAATCAGCCCATATAAATAAAATATATCAGCCCAGCGCATAAAATCAGCCCAAAACGTCCGACACAAAAGCAAAATTATACAGAAATGCAATGTTTCCCCTCAATGTCATGAGACTGGCGACGGGATTCTTTTTATTAAGATGCGACAGCCATCATGAGGCAACAGAAGTGGAGTCAGGTTGGTCTCTCCCGATTATGTTGCTTCTGGTTCTTTTTATTCTATGATGGTTCCAGGTTTTTAATACTTCTGTCCTCATCTGATAACTGATACTAAAATACTCAAAATTACCTGGTGGATCCATGAAGTCAAAATGGACAAGGTCATCAATACCCAACTTCTTCAGCTGCAGAACAACAGAGCCGAGATTCGAGCGAAGGATTTCGGGATAAGTATTGTCTTGCATTTCACTCTTGAATGCTTTTTCCGTATACAGTCTGAAAACAAATCGGGGAAAAACAAAAAATTAGAAGGCAAAAGACTTCAAAGAGAAAAATCGGGAACCAAAAATCAAAACACTTCTGAAACAACATCAACAATATCGAACAAGCAACTGAGAAGAGAAAAAAAAAACCTTAAAACTAAAAAAAGTAGCCACTGACAGGCTACCTTTCTTTCCTTTTTAACATTTCCTTTCATCAAATTTGTCTTTCAACTTGTGATTTGTTATTTTTGTATTTCTTGGGTATTGACATTGCGTCTATTCAAAATACAGGAAGGAGTCAAATGCCATTTTTGCAAACATAATATGTGATGTACCAGCCTCCAGCTCAGCTTTCTGCGCTGATCAATGATGTCAAAAATTTGCCATGCTTGGACCACGACTGCCAAAAGACCTCATGGATTCACCAAAAGCCGATAACTGAAAGCAACTAGCAATGTTTTTGGCAGTCCCATATTATGCAACAAATTTTATGAGCACAAAGCCAATACAGTTGGCAATGAAATGTCAGAGCTGTGCTTGCTGTGGTCGATACAGTAAGCAACATGATTGACACAGCAGAGTTGTGCAATAATTACGACAACAGGCCAACATTGACGTCTATAAGGCCCCTCATGGCAGACAATAAAAGAAATGAGTGTGAGAAGAAAATAAAAACTCTCAGCAGAACAATTGGAGAAAAAATGCAAATGATCACAGGTTGAAATTGACAGAGACATAGACATAGACTCACCGAAAGCATTTGCCAGGCTTTGTTCGTCCTGCACGGCCAGCCCGTTGCTGTGCAGATGCCTTGCTGATAGCCGAAACCAAAAGTGATTCGACTCTAATTCGAGGGTTGTACACCTACACACATAAAATTTAGGAAATCGGTGTAAAGATTCAAAGAAGTGTTTCACCAACGGTGGTTTGACGCACGGTTGGGAAGCCGAGATTTTACATCCCGAATGGGAATGGCACTTTACCAAAACTGAACTGATTGGCATAAAGAAAGTTGGTTGATGTCCTGTCCATCTGCCAGACTGGGAACTATGATGGCTGTTTTTCCAGCAATTGGCAGCAACACAAGATCCAGTTTTCTCAATCAGAACAAAAGTTCGAACTGCAAGAGGATGAAATGCTCAAGTGCTCAAGATGTGCTGCTTGCTGCCAAGCAGCATATTATAATTCCTCCAGTTCGAGCTCCGTTTCATGAAGTTAGGATGTTGTGTTGCCTCTGACAAGCCGATGACCAGCAAACATGAACCAAATATGGTCCCAGTTAAAATTAATTTCGTTCCTATTTGTGGAGCAACTGCTTTTTTGTAAACTGTTTCATTTCTTGGTATCTGCTTGTTCCGGGCCGAAGCAGCCATTTTTATTCGTTGTTTTATTTTTCAGGATTGACAACTGAAGAAAAAGTAAAAGAATAAAGACTTTCTTGCCATATTCAAGATACTTTAAAGGGATAAGAAGAATGGTAACAAGCTTAGCTAGGATTGACTGATTCACTCGCAAATGCATGTTGTATTTTACCTGCATCCGGAGAAACCAGGTGTGCTTACTACGAGATTTCCAAATTAAAAGTTCCAAGATTTAAATTTTATTACACCATTTACCGAACAATTTACCTAACAATAATTGATCTGCAATTTTCAGAATACTTGCAAAAAGCCAGGCTTGTATTTTTTTGCAAAAAACCATAACACTGTCAGTGATGACCTGAACAGAGGCCATTTTCGGATCGATATGAGTAGATTCGGCGACAACGTTGCGGACCCTAATCTGGGGCCTTTTTTCGATTCAGATGACAGTGTTCTCACAGTCGCACAACACCAGTGGCAGACAACACTGTGTCGTCTGACTCGAAAAAGGCTCCAGACCAGGGCCCGAAATGTCATCTCCAAATCTATTGTCGATCCGAAAATGGCCTCAAACCAGGAAATGACTGACAAGTGTTTTGAAAATGGACCGTGGCAACAGGCAAGATTTAAAAGCCATTGCACACAAAATTTTAGACAAAAGCATTTCCAGATCAAACCTTCTGTTTGGCAAATCCAGGATCAATGACAAACACCACACCATCGATAGTCAACGATGTTTCGGCAATGTTTGTCGAAACGACAACCTTCCGTCCGATTGCTCCGTTTGGTTTATTTGGTGGAGGAGGTTCAAATATTCTCTGCTGTAAGTTGGGTGGTAAGGTGGAATATAATGGAATGCATTTCAAATCACCAGCTTCTGGGCCAAGGGCATCAACCTCCTTCTTTATTCTCTTGCAAGCATCCTCAATTTCCTGAAACGAAAAGAAGCAAATAAAATACAAATCTTCCTGAATACCAACGAAATAACTTGGTTGCTGGAAGCAGGTGCATACAATTTCGGACAAAAATTCAGTCAATGCAAGCTGTTTGCGCCAATTCAGTCGAAAGGCCAGTACAGTATTGTATTGTCC
Source organism: Sinentomon sp. SZTP_YWyxl (assembly GCA_030068105.1). Classification (NCBI taxonomy): domain Eukaryota; kingdom Metazoa; phylum Arthropoda; class Protura; order Sinentomata; family Sinentomidae; genus Sinentomon; species Sinentomon sp. SZTP_YWyxl. The sequence continues at coordinate 28,107 of JASGXE010017691.1, forward strand.
AAGAAATTAATGATCACAGCATATCGCAGAAAACTCTCTGAAGCCGAATAAACAAATACAGGTATGCCAATGCTCATTGTGGGCAAATGTCAAAGGGCATCTGATCCTGAAGTCGGCATAATGCCCAGCCAGTTGCTGCATACTGCCTCCACAACGCACCAAAGTAAAAGAAAAGAGAAAGGTCCAAAAATTGAAAAAACCAACATGGCGTTAAGTTGTCAACCAGACCAAATCCCAGTACCTTTTGACTGCTCCATCTCATGCGGAGACATCTCATCCACCTTTGAATGAGTGGGCAGTCCCATTGCATTAATTTCATTCAAAGGTGGATGCAATTTCTCCGTATGAGGTAGAGCAGTCAAGCTGATGCAGTCAAAAGGTGCTGGCATTTGGTCTGGTTGACAACTTTACACCATGTTGTTGAAGTCCAGTGCAGGGATATCTGCAGAGCTTGGGTGCGAATGGGCTTGTAGGGTGTGGCCGTACTCCCACTAATCCACACTCCTGAGGATCAGTCAGTGGTGAAGTGAAATAAGCCTGGTGATTTGTCGGAGGACCATGATGCCTCACAATTTCAGCACGTGAACCACGAACGTCAGAATCACAAGGAAAAGACATAATACGAAGAGTTACGAACGAAAACTGGCTTTATTATGTCTTTTCCTTGTGACCATGATGCCTAGTATCTATAATTACTGAAATTACCTCTTGTCCAGTGAGGAATACCAAGACATCCCCTGCAACCTCCTCACACATGTGAATCTGTACAACAGTTCTGATTGCAGCCTCCACGTAATCCCTCTCTGGTTCCGGTGTGTAAAATATCTCCACAGGATGTGTTCTGCCAGGTACAGTCATCAACGGGGCATTATCAAAGTATTGCTGTAGGTAAAGAAGAAGGTGGTGTAGGTACCAAAAGAACATCAGTATAATTTTAGTTGAAAAGTTCTCATCTAATCTAACCAATGCAGGCATTGGAGCACAGTCCAAATGAATTAGCTCCTACCAAGAAACAAAAATTCAAATTTGATATGAACTAGACAATCAAGGTAGAAAATGCTACCAAAAAGTCAGATCCCAGAATGTTCCCGTTGGGTTGGACCCTTCCAGATGAAAAAGAATCTGTAAAACCTAACGAAAATGGTGCAAAAATTAGGCAACGATCTGTGAGGTCCGTAATTTGCACTACCGAGACAAACCATGCATCTGCGAGAGAAAAATGCCAGACTTGGAACAAATTTTCAGCATGAAGATACAATTTCTAACGGTAAAAAAAGATGGATTTTGCCAACAGAGATGGAATGAATGTTTGAAATCCACAAATTTCAAAATGTGGAAAATTTGAGAAGAAATTCCTGGGTTGCTAACAAGTCTTAGCGCGTTGTTCTACACAAATACCTGTCCAAATAAAGTTTAAACCATGTTTCAAAAGAGCACATTTGTAATTTCGAAAATTCCTACTGTCTTTTCAAAGTCAATCAAGATTCCAGGGAGGAATGACTGTCAAATGAAAAATTTCTCCAGCACTACTCGCAATCGCACACAATATAAAAAACAGAGACCTGAAATTTGCCAGCATCCAATGTAGCAGACATGACAATCAGTTTCAGATCACTTCTCTGCCGGATGACCTCCTTCAAAACTCCCATGAGAATGTCAGTGTCCAGTGTCCTTTCGTGAGCTTCGTCAAGTAGAATCACCTGGTAGGCCTCCATCATTGGATCAGACATTGCCTCCCTCAAAAGAATACCATCTGTCATGTATCTGAAACAGCAGCACCAGGCAGAAGATAGCAATAATACTGATAGCAAACCTTGCTACCAAAAGCCCTTTTGTTACTTTTCTAAAGTTACTTATCTAGAGCATTCTATAACACGATGCTTTAACGCCACTTTTTAGAGTCGGACGTTGACAGTCCGGCATTGTGGAACAGAGCAGAGCAGAGCAAGACGACAATGCAGAAGATTTGGAGATTCACACGAACAAGAAAAAATGTTTCAGTAATCCGTTTCAGCAACTAAAGACTTCTTTCTTTGCTTGAGCAATACTGAATTAGGCCTACCTGCATGGCTCATGTCACATAACTTTCACGGACTGAATTCCAAATTATATTTGATATTTTTTGACATTCAAATTTTTCCTTGAACATCACAGTGTGCCTTTAAATGCTGGACTGCATGACGTTAGTGACCACAGACTAGCAACTCATTAATGTCCAGCAACTTTTCAACATAATTTGTAAATATCACATTGCCGGAGCTCGTTTTTTTTCTCTTCCATTCTTAACAACATTAGGTTGAATAAAATGGTTTTTTTCAGCACCTTCCTACTTTCTTATTTGGTTCAATATGGTACCTACATGTCTAAAAATTCAGACTGTTAGCCTCCGGTCGAACCTGAGTCTGGCAGCCAAAATATTTTTTTAAGATATTTCCTTAAATTTGCTACAACAAATCAAAGAAGGTTTATGATACTGGCCATGTTTGTCATATGCAACATCCAAGGGGCACAAAATTTTTGGTCAAAAATGCACCATAATAGAGCAAATTTTGTGAGTAACTTGGTGGTCCTGCCGAAGCACCCTCCCTGGCAAACTTTGATTGCACCCTGTGAAAATTCAGTACCCGGGCATGATTGGTAGGTACCGATCATATCATAAGAAAAAAAATGAATGAAAGCAAGACAATCATTATTGTGACTCACTTGAGAAGTGTGCTGTGTGATGTGCAGTCCTCGAAACGAATGCTGTATCCGACCTCTTGGCCGAGAGGCACATCCATCTCCTCAGCAACACGCTGTGAAACGGACATGGCTGCCACTCTCCTCGGCTGTGTGCAGCCGACACCACGACGACCCTTCGAGCGTGCAAACTCCACGCACCACTGTGGAATCTGTGTGGTTTTTCCAGAACCAGTCTCTCCAACCAGCACGATGATCTGACTCTTTTCCATGAGCTCAAGAAATTTTTCTCGATATTCCCATACTGGCAAATGGATTCGCTTTCTAAACAATTCATGGTATCTGTGGGGTAAACACCAACAATTATTCATATAATCTGCTGATTCGGTGTAGTTGCACACAGTTTAGCAATGGGACTTTGCCACGTGTAGGTATAGGGAGAAGGGGTTGCTATCAATTCGGAGGGCAAAAATGATCTTCAGTGACCAGTAGGCATGTTCACACCTTCATCGTAAAAGTTACGAGACAATTTGAAAAGGTTGTTTCTCCAAATGCACAAAAACTTTTCAGTTAGTGCGCAAACAATGTGACAACAGATATTGACAATGAAGAAAGAGTTCATTCAAGTTCAACAAAAACTCCTCTCCACCGACCTTGTGTTCAAGCTGAGAGAAACTGTGAAGTGAAGGTAAATGTGTCGTTTTTGACATGAGCAACATTTTAAAAAACACAAAGATCAAAATCTGAGACCAAGCTTTGTTTTCACTTCAACTTTAAGTCAACCGTACATGAAATGTTTGTTAAAATTTTGGATCAGTGGCCCATTTGTAATCACATGCAGGCTGACTGATAAGGGTCAACGAATGTATGAAATGAAAACAATCAGCATTAAAGGAGGCCTCGATTAAAAATAGTAAGAGCCTCGAAGGTGAAGCTTGTATTGTTTCAAGAAGGTCAAGATCAAACGAAGCTTACTAGTTTTTTGAAAACAAAGTTCATTCTATTAGCTTTGCTGAACAATCACATTGTGAAACAATATTCTCTGTGCTCATTTTGAAACTAAAGGGTAATTAAGTGGTTTTGATGATCTTCCATGCCGGTACAAAGGTATGTGGCGAGAAAATTACTTATGCCACAAGTACCTATGTGCCATTTTTAGAACCGTTCAGAGAAGATTGTGACAATTAATGTGATGATTTCAGGTTCACAAAATGGGATTTTGTTGCGTGGAAAAAATGTGTCAAATCAATTATAGGAAACCAACATCGATGAATTCATGGTTTCCCCTAAAATCCAAAAATAACGACGCCATTCCCAGCTACGTGGTACAATTAATTTTCTCACCACTTTACTCAAAAACTCGCCAAAAAGATGAGTCCTCTAATGACGCAGCTTGCAGCCATTAAAGAACAGAATGGGTGCCTGGAGAGCAAATGCCAGTTCAGATAAAGAGCCGTGGTTAATATACCCCCTGTGTAGGAATATCCCTCAGCCCTTCTCCAAACTGAGATTGATGGCAGGCTAATAATTTTTCTCATACCTAATTGTAGAACAGATACAAACCTTGGAGTGAATGGTAAGTTGTTGTAGGGATTTGTCTGCAGTACTGGTTGTTTTGACACTGAATTCTTCACTTCACTAATCCTGAAAAATAGAGGTATTTCATGACAAAATAGTGTGGGGAATTAAAAACAACAAGCAATGATGTTCAAAAAGCAGCACTGGGTGACAAAAATAAAAGTCAATGAACACCTTCCTTGGGCCTCCTCAATTTGCATTCCCCGCTGAAAGCTGGTCCGAATAAAATCACTTATGACTGGGAAGGCATTCTGGAAAGCAGCAGATTCTAGTCAGTAAAATGGGTACAGTTGCTGGGACCATGGACATCTGCTTTTTGCACCGAAGGGCAGCTATCCAAGCAGAGCCAACAAATTCCCCACCTGTGTCACCGAAGGACTACTGCCCCTCCAGAATGCGTTCCTAGTCACTGGTGTTTTTCATTTCCACCAACTTTCAGTGCCCCATTTGGAGGCCAGACCCCACCATCTGGATGACTGAACCAATAATTTTTAACAGCAACTAATTCCAAAGGAAGAACACGGAAGAGTGTTGTGCCTGCCCAAAGTAGGGACTGTCCTCGAGAGCTGCTTGATTTAGTCATGGATCGGAGGTGATAAAAGAAATAACACCAACAATGTCAGACATGTATGCTGTAGCCAATGTTCCATCTGTCATCAACACTTGCTGGTGTGCATCCAAAATGACAGGTTCAACTCTAAAAAAGGACTGCCAGATAACAACAAACTCACAAAATGTTTTTGAGTGAGTATTTCATGAGTCATCCTTCATATCAAATGCTAGAGTTGCTATCAAATGCTGGAGTTGGATTTTAGATAGGTGATATCCATTCATGTTAATGGGGAGTCAGGTTACCCAGGCCGAATAAGTGGAAAGTGTAGCGAATACTAGAAGAACAAGGATGTTGCTGTGCTTATTGGTTGGACGCCAGTTTTTTATGGAATTTCGCGAACTGTTTTGCAATTGAAGAATCATTTGATGCAATTGATCACAATGTGCTCTGCAGCCCTCAATACCATTCATACTAGAAGAAGGACCTAATTTTCCGAAACCTGATGCCTGTCTCCGTCCGTGAAGGCATAATTTATTCAGACCTGCCCATAGAACATCTTGGTACCTAAACATTCTCATACAATTTGCGCAATGTGTCAAGGAAGTTTCTGGGAATTTTCAAATTCAAATTTAAAAATCAGAAAATCATACAGCTGGGACTGGAATTTCAGACCACAAACAAGGTAATGGAAAAATGAGAGCTTAGCAAAATGTTTTTCAGCTGATGGTTGCTCAGGCTATGGATTATGGTGAAAAATACCAAAAAAGCGTGGTGTGCTTACTTGTTGTCCAAATCCTTCGGCGAATCGAAACGGCTACAAAAAAAGGACAACAAAAGACTGATGAAATAACTTGTGTCGATGCAAAACAAAACAAATTTAAGAAAAAGAAAAACAATGATGTTCCTGGTAGGTTCCCAATCACAAGAACAAAGTACATTTCGGGGTAAAAAAGTCGTAAATTGTTACGTATAGCAAGGTTGGAAAATTCATTTATCCCAACATGACAGCCTTTTCTGCTGTTTTGTGCCACAATATGCATAGGTACCTACATTGAACATTGCCTGAACAGATGGAAAGTTTGACTTGTTCTGACCGAACACCTCGCTGCCCGTAAGCTTTGAACCGTCACGTAATTGTAGATTTTTAACACTGGCTAGACCAAAAACAGAATTTTGCGAAGAGACCTGAGACAGGAATCTTGCCCTTTCGCCCATTGTTTAAAGCTACTCTCATCTTCCAGTCCAGATGCTTATTATGCAGCTTCCTTCTGTCCATAAACTTGAAGAACAAGTTCAAAAAATCAGTCTTCAACTTCTAAATCATGCTTTTGATTAGGCATAAGCAACATTTTTATGTTCGCACAATTCCTGCACCCCACCCCAAAGCACATGGGAGGACAATTCCATGGTGTACCCTACCCATGATGCCTGGCAAGGCATGCGACATGAGATTAAATTAAGTCCCAAGATTTCTCCCCGG